>CM060947.1:222187782-222250439 GCA_030765055.1 Mantis religiosa | reverse complement strand
TTAAGCAGTCCCCCAGCTTTCGTCTCCGTACGTGTAAAATGTATATTGCATAAAGCTCTGCAGTATAAATGGAAGTTCTGGTATGAAATCCGAGTGTATACGGTTCGGTTCCACACACATAAGCACAACTAACACTATTTGAGCTCTTGGAACCATCAGAATAAATTATAAAATGGTATAACAGCTACTGTACTGACTGAGCTACTGTCGCTAACAAGCTCGCGGAAACTACTGCAAAGCGGCTTCTGAAAGTTCTGGCTCGATGAAGATGATGACCAGGATATCAGGCTGTGGAGAGAAGAGACGCTGATATGTATGTATAGGTATATCGTGTGTGTGTATGTGAGTATGATATATGTGCAAATTAGGAGTGCGTAAAAGGATGAAATTGCCGGCAGCTGAAATTCACATTCCCTTCACTGTAGGGCAAATCCTTCAGGCGTAACAGAAAATTGAGTCAGAACATTACTGAAGCTTATTTCAAAATGTATAGCCACACAATGAGGCGCAGACAACTAGAGCGTAGGGAAAAGTCCGATGGTTCCCCAGGGAGGAAATTTGGGAGAAAGGGATGATGAAATGAATGCAGGAATCGTAGAGAAAGTAGTAAATAACCCAGTGACTAGTTTTCAAATACTTCTAGTGCAAATGTGCGATATCAGGAGAGTTTGTATATGTATATGGGTGTGTGTCTGTGTGTATAGTGATTAACGTCAGCTTTTACTACATGCGGCACCGTAGGAGGAGACCCCGATGAGACATGAGATAAAGATACAGCACCGGTTGAATGTGATGGCGGGGGAAACCGTAGATCCCGAAGAAAACCCGTCCCAGCACCGTGTTGTCCACTACAAATATCACTTTGCGGTCCACTGGAGTCGAACTGTGACTGGGAGAGAGCCGAAGGGTCCAACTACTCAGCAACGGCGTGGCCTAGAGAGATTGAGTGAACAGAATGAGTAAGCTAGATCAGGTAAATTCGCAAAATAAATAAACTATGTACAGAACAAATGGAATAAATAAAGATATCAATAAGAAATTGGAGAAAGGATTTAAGAATCAAGAGGGAATACTTGGCAACTTGATATTAGGCAAAGAGAATTTGAAGGCATGACAGGAAGTGATAAACGAATAGAAGGGTATACATGACATTCAGCAAGAGGTAGGTTCCTTCAGAAATGAAATGCCAACCGTAAGGACGAAGAAACTTAGGAAGACCGAGGAAAAGATGGAAAGAGCAAGACATTGGTGCGGAATAGACTAAATGGTCTAAACCATGTTGAAGAAGAATAAGAAAAAGTAGGAGAAAGGTAGAAAATTACTTCTCAGATATAAGAGAAGTAATGCTGTAACCAGAAAGCTGCTTGCAACTGAAGTTGAAGGCTATTAAGGATGTCATATATAAAGAGCCAACTGTTATTAGAAGTAGCTCAAACTAATTTAGTTGTAGTGAAATAAAGGAAAAACTGGCAATACAGCTATCCACTCATCTAGATTGAAGCTTAAAACGTTGAGTAGAGCCGGGCAGAGCAGGGTAGAGCACTTTTATCCTCAGGGTATTCGTGGATATGTATGATAGTAAGGATGGTTCTAATGATACTGGAATGCAAGTTTCAAACTGGTTTAATGGCTGCTTCTTTTATCTAAGTTACCGACAAAGGGTTGCCAATATCACTGTTTAGGGTTACCGTATGTAGATTGTTTAGTACATGATAATACTTAATTCGTTATTCACGTATGAACCGACAGATTTCTTCTCGCATTGTTTATGGTCCGCCTTCGCCCAAGACAGATTCAGATGACCTTTTTACTTGGCCGCCAGCCACGGTCTGTCTCTCCCACACTGCTACGAGTGTGTGACTTACAACTCTTGAAGCCCTTTATTCACACCAAAACTCCCTTTTGTGGCTATTTTGTCCATTGTGATTATTAGTCTCGGTCATTAGGGGTCCGAACACGGCCTTTTAAAACGTAGTCAAGTGTTATCCACTTAGAATAACTACTAAGTAAAGTGTTACCCATTTATAATTCCTTCCTGCTATGAAAATCCTATTTCTCCCGTGTCTTTTGTTACATAACTCAACCAACTGCACCTGCTCGTGTCGTAACAATATACAATGCTCCTTTGAAATCCATTACAATTCTTTATTCATTGGGTCCCTTAATTTCGCTATCAGTTTATAAAAATGAGGTTGAAAGAAACTCAAAAGCGACGGGGTGCCAACGTTTATTCATATCGAACGGTGAATGAAACAGAAAAAAAATGATGCTCAAATGAGTCCAGGGTCCATAGAGCTCAGTCATCTGATATTCGTCTTTCAGGATAGGGACACCCCCGGAAAAATCTTTATCCAGATAATTCACCCTGACCGAGATTCGAACTCGGGACCTCTTTGAACGTGAGGCAGACACGCTACCATCTACGCTACCGAGACGGGCTGGGTGAGCGCAGCACCTCGTTCAAGTGAGTGGACATAGAAGCAACAAATTCAAATGCAATACTGTGTTCAGCTCAGTAGAAGACTACCATATCGGAAGTTCAACCATGCAAAGTGTAAGTCAAGAAGCGAGTGGTTTGTCGGATCTGCTGCTCTGAATATTGAAACTGAAGAGACACACGGCACTTTCCACTTCATAAATCAAAATGATGAAAAGTCAGTCAGGACGCCCGGTTGTTGAATGAAGTAGGTGTTTTAATTTTGGATGAATAGGTGGATATTAAAGCGAGGAAATTTTGACGTGATCTGGATCATTATTTTGTAATAAAACTTTCCAGAAAGGTTCAGGAACTCATTGTACGCAAGGCAAAAGAATTGACCTTTAACCTTTTGAATACCAAGCTTTAAAACATACGCGCATTTCCAAGCGCGGTACATCTGTTCCCCAAATTAAATATGTATTCTTACTTAATTTTTACAAGAAATTTCAACATATTCCTCTTAATTAAGATAAAATTCAAAAATTTATCCCCGAATTCACCACCAGATGTAAAGACTTAATATTCCTTTAGATTAGATTTTCACTCTGCATATTCCAAAATATTAGAATTTACAAATTTTGGCTACATTTATTTGTCTTTACCATGTTGCCAGCTTGGCTTATATGACACGCTAGCCTTCTGCTCTGCCAAGTAGCTCAACCTCCATGCCTCCTAGGCCACGCCGTGGCTCAGTGGTTAGACCGCTCACCAAGGCGGCCCGGGTTCGATCCTAGGCGACCGCAAAGTGAGATTTGTGGTGCACAACACGGTGCTGGGGCGGATTTTCTCCGGGACCTCTGGTTTCCCGGTTGCTCCATCTTCATCTCATGTATCATCAGTGTCACCGCCTGCGGTGCCGTATGTAGTAAAAGCGGCCGTTAAACACTACACATTTCATTTCATTTTCCATGCCTCCTTGTCACTTAATTAGTCCCATTCTTCCTCCTCGTCTTCCTTTCTTACATTCTTTACATTTCCGACCCACTTTTCTTTTACTTTCTGCAAGAACTCACCAATACTTATTACCTTCTTTTCCTCCCTGCCCATTAACACTTTTTGAGCTACTATCCTCTTCTCTACTTTCTCCCATTTTTCCTCCCAAACCTTTTTTCTCCACATTGCAGCCTCCTTGCATTCTATTACATAGCGCTCTATGCTTTCTCTTTCACCACACAATTCACAAATTCCCTTTTCCCTACCTCTTATCCCTCCTAGAAATATTGTTCCTGTTCTCATCCAAGCTAAACTTTCTCTCTGTTGCCTATTGCAGTAATCTACATATGCTTCTCGTCCCCAATTTCTTTTCATTTGCTTTTAAAATTGTAATGATTTCTAATTTTCTAGACTGCTCCATATTTCCTGTCTTTCTATATCTTCTATTCTGCATTTTAGGAATTTATCCATATGGCTTGTATTCCATTCCTGTAATCTCCATATATCTCCCATTCCTATTTTTCCATAATTTCTGCTATCTCTGCCCACCAACTATTTGAGTTCACTTATCTTTTATGCTGTTTCATGCATAATTTCATAACTTCCCCTTCTTCTTTGGCCAAACACCTATACCAACATTTTATTTTTCTTTCCATTTTTATTCCATTTCTTCTTGTCTTTCCTAATTCTACTAAAGCTTCTTCCGTAAGTGCCGATGTTGGTAAGCCTAGTAGCTCTTTACAAAACCTTCTGTAGTTTTGGTCCACCGTTTTGTTTACTCTGTGCCCCCCACTCTCCCCCCCACAGTTCTCTACTGCATACAAAATTTTGGATTCAACTAGTGCTTCATAAATTCTTTCTAACCACTTCGTTGTCATTTCGAGTTCATATGTGCATATTCTTTTCCCATTCATTGTCGCCCTTCCTTTTGCTTCCATTTTTCACCTGTGTTCGCTACTTTCAATTGTTATTCAACCTCACTGCTAAGTATTCAAATTCATTGGCCACTTCTACCCTTTTGCAATTTAGTAGCCACTTTTCATCCTCCTTTAGTTTAACTCCCGTCTGAACTGCCCCATAACTTTAGACTTAGTTATGTTTATTTATATTCCCCACTCTTCACAGACTATTTTGCAAAGGAACATCAAAATTATGAGGATGAGTAAAGGTATGTTGTCAAAAAAGTGATAATTCTTTATTGAACAGCCCTCGTATTTACATTTTTAGATGAAGTAGTAAGTACACTTTTCATTTTCAAAATATCCTGGCTTCTCATTCATGATTTCCCTCCCATGTCATTTCACTTCGTTTTTTGATATGCACATAGGTCTATAAGCAGCATTATCTGATAGCAGATTTAAACCTTAGCTGTTTCCATCACCTTCCAACTCCAGGACACCAACAAACTCCTCAATTTCTTCAACACAGTCCTCGATTTCAGATGCATCAGAAACGGGTTTCTTATCGTAAACATTATCATGGTAATCAACATTTCCATTAATTCTTCTAAAGTGTACAAGTTTATACTTCCTTCTGGACATGTTTACATTGGAGAGGAATAAATGCTTCTTTTGCCATAATCCACTTGATACTGCTACAAAACAGATGTGAAGCTAAATCTTATTCACTTTTGTTATTCATTATTGTAGAGATAATTTGCTTCTTCTCATTGTTGACAAAATAAAACAAATTAGGAATGAAATACATAGGTGAAGGCATGTAACAATGTAACAATAAAAAGGTACTACTGGTGTACACTTGTATTCCGCCTGGTATACGAAAGGTTAACATGATTAAAACTTGTATTAGGCTACGGTTGTTTGCATTAATATTTCAAATAAATATATTTTAAAATATTGGAACGCTGCAACGCATAACAAAGCCAGATGCATGTAGTATAATGAAAATGGAAGATAGACGATGATCGATTATGTGCTAGTCTGTCCACAGCATTGCCATTCGGTTTGATCCTTCAGCCAACAAGGCTGATCTTAGTTCTCAGATTATACATAATCAGATGTCTTAGCTTACGAATTACCTAATTGCTCTGTACATTGTCGAGTTAATTGATCCTGTCTCAGCTTTCGAGAGCAGTAACTGGAAACCCAGTCAGCTTATAGTTCCCGGAGAAATGAAAGGGAGTATAGGCGCTAGACATTGCAATGGGAGTCATAATGTTGTCAGCAGGGAAGGATATAGAAATTATCCACTACCTATATTATTTCACGGTAGCCAAAGGACCCATCGACGCGTGCATCAGATGAATTTATAGCTTAAGAAACTCTTTAAGATAGGCCTTGCTGATATGTAGGGGATGTCGAAACGGTCAAAGCTCGAGAATTCAATGACAGATGATTAAAACTACCATCGGGAGGTAATGAGAATTCATGATGGCTCTATGACCCTAGAGGAGGCACAGAGTTACCATGGACGAAATAGTTCATTATCTCTTTCAAATTGGATGATATTTGTCCTTGAGCGCAACTAGGTGAGCAAACAATCGGAGTCCTGCGGTGTTGTCGTATTACATTCCCCATAAGCGGTGTGTGACGAACGCCAATTTAATGAATTTCTAATACTATCCGCGCTAAAACAAAACTGCAGAATTTGCGAAAACTGATCCACAGGGAAGGTAGAGAGTAATGTATTTAACATAACAGCAAAAACCCCATGCTCTTAGCTCATATAGTTTTCCTAATACAAACAAATAAATTATTAATATATTATAACATTGCATCGCGTAGTAAGCAATGTGATGAATAGCATTATTGGTTGGCATGTATGTGTGTACGTATATTGTAGTTACTCAGAACTAAAACGTAAATGTTTTACATGTAGTGGTGAAAGAAATACTTTGAATAAGCCAAAGTGTTTGTTAAATTTGAACGTGAGGAAACAATGCACTTCCTACTTGCCTAGCAGAACGTGGCTGGTCACATTATATCTTTCTTTATGAATGGTTTCGTAATCTCTATTTACTCTAAAGAGTTCAAAGCAGCATTATTCAGTTGTTCTTCCATTTAAAATCCAGGGAAAGTGTATCAGCTGGATCAGCTTGCATTTGAAGTGAGACACGATCCACCTTCCGCCCCTTACTACTGCATGAACAATCCAATTGAGTTAATGAGCGCTCAAATTGTGTTGCAAGCAGAAATAATACTTTTAAACCGATTGAAGTTGAACGACTTATTCACGAAGAAATTGACAAGGGCACATAACATGACTGGGAAAACTACGTGAGACATCAGATAAACTACAAGAACACGAGTTTTGGAAAGAAATAGCAGGTGACGGGAGTTTGGAACCTAATCATCATAAATTTGCAATACTCAGACGTTAAAGGAAATGACAATGAGGAATTATCTCTCAACCTAAGTAACATTCACAGCTATAGGAATGCAATGCTGGCATTTTCGTTGGATTAGACAAATAAGTAATTCAGGAAGTACAATTATTTTTAAAATATAAACTAAAAACATGTCCGGAATATGCGGAAGTAACTGTGACTTCAGCAACTGCATTATTATAAAGCTTTTGAAAATTTAGTTTGCGCTCCGCTACTGTGCGAGAGAGAGAGGGAAATATAAAAGAGTGAGGATAACGAGGTGGCAACGCCGAATGTCCTAACGCATCTGATTAACTACAGGCGAGAACTCTTCCCATTTGGAACACATAATAGTTATGTCCAGAAGTCAGAAGATTTTAGTGGCACTAATGAGGGATGAAGTTACTAAGGTGACAGAGAATCCCCCGAGATACTGAACCTCAAGCTTAATATCCTGAGGCAATTAATTGCACTGAGATACAGTCCCGGTTGAACTGTAATGACAACGAATGTTGGTCATGTTAAAGACTTATTCAAACCAAGTCTCCGGCTGTAAAGGTTAAAGTAGCGGTAGAGTCAACCTTATTTGCGATTGACACAGCAGTGAGCGATGAATCATTGTGCTCTTCGGAGAGTACCTGTTTCGATTCTCTGCTGTACATAACAGCACAGATTGGACTACTCAGTTACCTGAAGTACCGTTACTTAAACAGCGTGCAGATACAGCTACCATCAATATACATCTTTCCACTTTAAATAAATACAAGCTGTTTCAGAATTTGACAGAACACATTTAAAACGTTCTAGAAGGATGTTATGGGAACTATTTCAGATGGGACACTTACGTCTCAGAGTACGTGCTTTTGTGCAATAAGCCAAAGTAAATTTGGGCCGGTAAATTTTCCTGTAGTTATGCACAGCAGAAGCCAAAATTAGCGCGGTATTCACGGTATTCAAGTATTAGCGCGGTTGGAATACCGTGGCTTCGGATTTAACGCGGGTAAAAGTATATACCCATTTAAAGAAATTGTAGTTGATTACTTTACTTTCTGTATTTGGAAAATTGCTATAAAAATATTCCACAAACACAGTTAGCTAAGTGCAGAGGTTCTACTCCCATTAGTCCTGGAGCCGTAGGATCGAGGACCCGGGCCTCCTTCTACCCGGGAGCGATGGATACTCCGGGGCTCTTTCCATGGGATAACACCTGGAGTCTAAAAAGCCCCCCCCCACTGAGCATAACGTCAAGACCGGATGGAAGTGGATACGCCACTTACACGCGTCAACCCCGCAGGGAAGACTACCGAAAACCTCGGTGGGGCCGCCTGGCGATCTAGCACACCTTCTACTAGCTCTGCAGGCTAGTACCCGAGACTTATTAGGCAACCCTCTACCCCCTCCGGGCGGCCGTAGCCTGGCCGGAGGTACCCAATTCCACGTGGGTGTCGGGAACACACTGCCCCCTCGAGTCCAACCCAATCCCAACAGCTCCCCGACGGGAGGGGCTCGGCAGTCGGTCCGAGGTTCCTCTAGTAAGGTCTGAGGCACCACGAGTGCTAAGGGTCAACAGCGCCCGCACCTCGGCAGCTGAAGGGGACGGTTCCCCTCCCCTACGGAAATTCCACAAACACTGGTTCTACAGTATAATTTTCATCACCACCCGTGTTCTGTAATACTGACAGCTGCACTCCAGGAAATTCGACGATATTATAACACCGCTGAATGAAAACATGCCCTACAGTTGGGGAGGGAATTGGGAAGGTACGTTATATTACTGTGTCAAGAAGGTTTCTGGAATTGGTCAGTGAAACATAAAATATGCATTATTCATCCTATTTTATTTTATCTCTTTCAAAATAGGCCCGTTCCCAAATTTTACATTTATGGCAACGAATAATTTAGTTAACAAAACTTTTTGTAGGCATTTTTTGGAATATTTGTCAACTGACGTCGAGAATTCTCCGTTGTGTCTTATATCGACTGAAAACAGGTGACTCAAAGTGGTAAAAGCTAATTCGGGTAAATACGCTGGTTGTTCGATGAGATTTGTAAAATTTTTGGCCAGAAATTGGCTCACAATGATAGCCTTATGAACTGGGGTGTGTTCACGTTGCAGAACCTATGACTTGTCTTTCCACAAATCTGGTATTTTCTCCATATTTGCTCTCTCAAACTGGAGGCAATAGCCATATGCCATCAAATTAAGGAGACCAGGACTGAATTTGAAAGGGTAAGCTCGTTATCTGTGAATTGACTGAGTTTTAATTTCTATTTTATTTGTCAAATCTTTAGTAACATTTCTGTTAATTCAAATCTGTACCTCATTTGTTGTTTTGTAAAAAATAAAGGGTAAACTTAACAGGAATTTATGAATATTTAAATAACCTCCAGAGTAAAATAGTCATGTTTGTTTACATTCAGCTGACAGCCCACTGAAGAGGGAATTGTTTTGATTCCATCTAATCAGGACTTGACGCATTTAATGAAACCAGTAAGACGAACTTACGTTTAGTACAAAAGAAACAAAGGAGAGTTTGTATTTGTAATGTGTGCACTCTACAGCAATTAATATATAATTAGGAAATGCAGTTATATCAACTCATGTTCACAAGCCAAACCCTCTGATCTTCTGGCAAGAATTCCGAAGGCACCACACCAGGTTAATCGAAAAAAACTGTGAACACGACTTTCAGTTTTGATTGAGTTTGACGTGCCCTTTTTGGTTTCGGTTCAGTTGGAAGGCGCCACTCGGAAGCCTGTTAACTGGTTTGTGTGTCGAATTCGTAAACCCATGCCTCATCACCAGTTACAATGCGCTTCATAAACGTGGGGTCGGAGTTGACTCGTTCTAGCATGTCTACAGCGATTATTACGCGTTAGAGCTTTTGCAGAAAGTTAAACTTTTTTCGGAATTAATCGAGTGGCAACACGTGTCATACCCAAACAATCGTTTAAAATGGTACGAATCGACTCATCAGATAAAGAAAGTTCAGCGTCAATCTCTCTCAGACCTAAATGATGATCATCAGACACCATTTCCTTCACTTTAGCGATGTTCAGGTCAGTTAAAGCTGTTGATTGCCAACCAGAGCGAGGCAAATCTTCCACCACATGTCAACCAATTTTATTCACTTTGCCACTGATACGCACGTATTTTTGATAAAGTCGATTCACCGTAAGTTCTCTATAACATTTTCAGTGATTCGGCATACGAAATGCCATTTGCAATGCAAAATTTGAGACAGATTTCTGTTCATTACTTTTATTTATTGTATTTTTATTCACCTTTGAGATGCACTAACAAAATGGTGCCCTGTAAAGAAACTAGATGACAGATGAAAGTCAAACTCCGCGTGGAAATAGAGGGAAGGATGTACCAACTTAGCCACAACAATAATTTCGAATCTCCTCTTATACGAGTCTTTTATATGATCAATTCCCGTACCTTCCTGACAGAAGGTATGAGTAGCATATGCAGTTAAGGTAAGAATTCCCTTAGTGCTGTCCACCACAACAATGGAAATGAAGAACAAGGGAGTAAGTGAGTGTGTGGTGTTTTAGGGCCCGTCGACAACAAGGTCATTCGGGTGAAGAACAAGGTGACGGTGAAGATGCTAGAGGTGAATATGATATGGAGGCGTAAGAAAACATTCTGATGTGAATGAAGCGATAAATTATTTAAACAATGTGATACTTTGGATAAAGAGACAAAATGAATCACACAGCATCATTGCATCATCTCTTGGCACAATACGCGGAGAGAAACATAGCGCCTCTGTGTGTCGAGTAAAACTTACTGATTTTTTTTTTAAAGGAGAAATTTAGGTTGATGTAAAATATGCCCAGTGAAATATAAATTAAGATCAATTGCGGGACGAAATACGTCTCACGGCAAAACCAGGTCAGTACTTTAAAAGTATCGTAACATATTTAACTTGCATACGAGAGTTTAATACTACTCTGTAATTTATTATTACATGCATATTTCCGTTCTTGGTGTTTTTGTCCCTTCTAGTGTTGCATCTCCGTATATCCAGCAAAGTTATAATGCGAGGGTAAAGGATGTCCCCAACCACCGCGTTACTTCGGGCTTCTACTGTGTTTTATACACCGCCAGTAAGTGTACATGTGTGGCTAAGTGGCAACGTAGTGTGTTGTCAGGCCCGTTCGACAAGAGTTTCTATGTTTGAACTTAGTCAAATATTTATCTTCTCTTATTTTTTAAAGTTTATTTTCAGTTTTTATATTGTGGATTGTGAAGGATCTGCAATATCGTGTTTTCCAATGGTTATTACTGTTTCTATTGAATGTAATCAAGTAAATAAAATGATTTGATTTAATCTGGAAGAAGAATGTACCATATACAGTCTGATTTTTAAAAGAAGATACCTGAGGGGCATCTGTTCCACAATGTTGCCCAACAGCAGACAGGAAGTAATGCAGATGCCCTTTCTTTATCTTCTCAACACTCGAAACATAAACAATGGTTCGAGTTATCAGAGTATGTGATTCACCACTGTAATCAATCTGGCAACCTTTGTTTACGTTACCATAGCAACGAACTTCACCTCTTACCCTTCGCGTCCTTTACTTGAGGACCTTCGCGAATCTTCTTTTAAAAATCAGACTGAGGCTAATGTTTTAAACCTAGACATGATAGGGAATCAAAAGCCTTTATTGGAGTTACTATAAAATGCCTTTGGGAATGATAAATTATTATACTTACAAACTGAAAGAATATGATGTTGGCTTTGAAAAGGAAATAACAAAATTGCAAGTTAATATCAGCCACATTCCAGCTTAAGCTTTAATTACTCACCTCCAGGAACCGTAAAAATGAGTCTCTCCTGTAGGTGTAGGTAACAGATAGAATTTCCATTTCCGACTTGGATTATATTAAATATTTTCCTTTCGAGAAGCAGCAATGAATCAAAAAACAGCACTATACACCTGCTTAGTTTGTTGACGAGTTTTGCATTTGTTTTAAGTTAACCATCTGTTTCAATTTCGTGTAACTTTATGATTCCCTTTAAGCCGTTGTCTTACTATAAACTGGTACACTACGACCTCTGGGGATACATTTACGAAACAGTTTAAGCATTTGCATGTCTCTAGTGAACCTCCAGAGACACACGCTGTAAGTGAAATAGCTAGAGCGAGAAGTTCACATAAATGGCAGACGAAATAATTTACTAGCAGTGGTACTGAGTTAAGAATTTAAATGTTTAGCAAAAGAACCACCACAAAAATTGTACCTTTACCAGCGCACTCCTTTGTTTATGGGACGATATAAACAAAAGCATACGCATTTATGTGATATCATTCTCTGCTTAGCTTTGTAACTCTATGCAGATAAACAATCAAGTTTGCATATAGTTTTTAAAGTTTTTTTTATAATTAACGTCCTTTAACTTTTTAAGTGATATCGGACGACGAATGGAATGCGTGAAATGATGCTCAAATGGGCCCAGGGTCCATGGAGCTTAGAGTTGCCCAACATTCGTCTCTTAGGATAAGGGAAAACCAAGGAAAAAAACCATATGCAGGTAACTTGCCATGACTGAGATTCGAACTAGGGTCCTCTTGAACGTGAGGCAGATATGCTACCATCCACGCTACCGGGGCGGGCCTTTTAAAGACTTTACTTCTAATTTAAAATATATAAACAATTTCGCAAAGTTACAATCAAACAGTAATTAATTAATATTTTATTTTATATATGTAAGAGCAATTTGTTGAGAGGAGATAAACATAAAGGAACAATTACAAATCTAGTAGCAGGAGAAAAAAAGAAAACATTTGAAGGAGTATTCCAATTTAAATATTTAGGAGTTCTTGTAAATAACGATAACACTGGGCAGCAAAAAAGTAATTTTTGAATGTTTCGAGCACTTAATGAGGCAATTCCTACTAATTTTTGTTTGAGAAGAACAAATATGACAATGAAATAATTTTATTAGCTCTAGTTTCCATGATATACATAAGGTTGAAGTGTTACATATTAACGGATTGAGAGAAAGGGATACACTACATACATGTTAACAACTATGAAAGTGCATTTTATTTTTTTTAACTGGTAATTACATGCTAAGAGTTCTAAATTGCTGGAAAAATACTTCACAGATAGTCGAGTCTGAAGAGAATTATGTGGAGGCCTATTGCCTTCGTCGTCTTTTAGCTTGCCGCAGAATCCCTATACAAAGACCAACAGTAATCCGCAAGCATTACTTCATTCCAACGGCTCTGATATCTTTGTTCTATAAGAGAAATGTCCTGATGGAATTTCGCCCCCATGTTCATCACTAACAGCTCCACAACTAGGAGGGAAAAAGTCTAGGTGGGTGTGGAGAAAATGGATCTTGAGGGACATGTTGCATCCAAGGTTACGGTATTTTTGCAGGAGCACTGTCACCAAATGCTTGTAGTTCTCACCTCTTTTGTTGCCTAAAAATCCATGAACAATACCCATTGAATGCTTCCTAAGCTTCCTTTTCTTTCCCCTTCAAAATTTGGTCAAATGCAGGATCCTTTACAAATTCTCTTATTTGTGGTCCAACAAAAATGCCCTCCTTAAATGTTGCATCACTTAATTTCCAAAATTTCTCTCTGATTGAGTTTTTGTCATTTGATAGGTGTGCGAACTCCCCCAAATATTCCCGCCAAATTTAAAATCTTCTTTCTAAAAAGTGAAATGTCACTTTATCTTCAAAATAGTAGCCAATCTGTCATTTTCATGGTGAGTTTTGAATTCAGCAGATTGAAATACATGTAAGTTCACTATTTTTTAAGCCCGAAACATTTTCATTGTTGCCCAGTGTAATTTAAAGGAACGTATCAAAGAAAGAATAAAAGTGGGAGTAGAGATCATTATGCTAACTTACCTTTGTTAAAATAAATTCATTAGCAGAGGGAAACGTAAGATATATTAAACACTAATAAGACCAATAGTAACATACGTTGCAGAAACATGGGTCATAAATAATAGAGATGAAGAAATGCTACGAAAATTTTAAAGAAAAATATTGAGAAGTACTTTGGATTGGTAAAGGATGAAGAACATTGAAGAATTAGGTCCAATTATGAATTAGATGAACTAATAAACAACCAAGATATTGTGAGCTTTATAAAGGCATGACGAATACGAATAAATGGCTAGGGCACATGATGCAATAGACGATTTAAGGAAGATAGGAATTAGATGATGGAAAAGGAAAGTTCTAGATAGAGATGTGTGGAGAAAGAATGTGCAGGAGGCCAAAGCTCATCAAGGGCTGTAGAGCCAGAAGAGAAGAAGAAGCGTAATTTGTATGTATCAATCAGAGTGCAGAAGAAAGTGGGATAATCAAGCCTACAGTATGTCCGCTTCCGTGCAATATGTAAATATCAATAAGTAAAACCGCTAAAAAGTGTCAAAAACAAATTTTATTGACCGTATTTAGCAAGTTCTGAGAAAATACCAGAACTTAGCAATGGAGGACATTCATTTGTCTGCAGGTTATACCGGTTTTTCAGTGCCAAGTATTAATACCATGCGAAGTTAGGTTGTGAAAACTGGCTTTCCATTCCAGGAAAACATTGAAAATAAAAGTCAGTTGTGGAAGGTGAACATGATGAATTTGTTGAAAGTTCTATTCTTCACAGTGTTCATAGCTTTTTGGAAATAAACGAGCCACTACAATTGCAAAAGTGCTTGAAGCAGTAAACAAAGATGTAGAAAAGCGGAGCTTTAGAAAAGGAGCTTGTACATCGTTCTTAAAAACGTAGGTTTTGAATTACTGAAAAGAAAGGGAGAAAAAAAAGGTCGTTGAGCCTGAAGATAAATTTTTGTGGCGCAGAAACTATCAAGGGAAAACTAGGAAATTGAAGTCCTTTAAGGAATTCGTCCCTTGTCAGATTCCAATTAGGTATAAGTAAAGTAATTTTTTCATTTGCATGTCAGTGGGATGCCAAAGTGGCTACACATAGTTCTTTACCACTACTTTTTTCACAGAAAGTCTGGAGCTTTAATTTTTTATTTATGAATGAGGTGAGGTTATATGAAGAAATCAAATATTTGGGTAATTGTAAGAATTCAGTCATCTTTTAGCGTACAAAAGTACTCTCCCCCCCCTCTCTCTCTGTGTATGTGTGTGTGTGCACAGTAAACACACACATTAGATTTTAATCCTAACGTAAAAGTCCTACCGCGCAAGCTACTCAAGCACCGAAATCGGCAAAGCAAAACTTTACATGAAGGTTTTTTGACAGCGCATCACATGTTTGCTACGTGTTGGATAAGATAGCGTGACTATTCCCTCCAGTCACAGTCGCCAGCGGAGAAATACATTTTCCCGCTTTGTTTACATCTCCCCATAAATTAAGAGCAGCGCCGGTATCGAATGTGTGAAAGGCTACACATTGATAACATACGAAACATGCTACAAACAAAGGCCATACCCAATAGGAACCCAGTCATGCTACACAGATCTAGAGGATGTAATACCACATAATTTTATAATTTTCAACTTTTACTCAAATATGGAGTTATTGCTGGGAAACACAATACGTTCAGAGTAGTAACTAGAACTAACAAGCATTCTTTATTATTTTTGAACAACTTATTGATATATAAGTTGAAAAAAATTGAACACCAAAACTAAAGTTTTCTCTTATGGAAATAGCTTTTATAGTAGGTTATCTTCACGAACAATATATATGAATGCTTAAACAATTTATATATAATACATATATGCAATATTTAGTACAGTAACGAATAAGCATTAAAATGTGTACTAGTTTTTCTTAGGTAGAACTTACTTATATCGCTGTGGCTTGAAATTACGCTAGAGTTCTCTCCGGTCGCCAAATATTAAAATGAAATACAAAGAAATGTTAGTAAATATGCGTTTGATTACTTTAAGATGCAGCAAAAGCTGGTTCTTCTAGATCTACCGTCACTTTCACGTCGGTTATATACAGCTTCAAACTGTCTATCGTCTCAAAACGTCATTAAAAATACTAAAACAAGGTACTGGATAAATGAATGCCAGACTGAGGTTATCGGTAGTTGACGCGCCTAAGTGGCATATCCACTTCCACCTGAAAAGGGGGGTGGGCTTTTTACTCAAGATGTTGCTTTAACGGAAATCCCCATGGAACTGCTACGGTGACTCCCTTGATTTTTACTACCTGATAGACCTTGCCTGAACTACTTTAACTTGTCTGAATTGGAAGTAGATGCAATCGTAAGTGGTGAAGCCTCTAGCTGCTTTTCAAGCGGGAGGCCCGAATTCAATTTCTGGTACCAGCAATAAGAACGGAATGTATGTAATTGTAAAGTAAAATACAGATAGTAATCCAATACTTTGGAAAAAAAGTATAAATGGAGCTTGGCATAGTCCTCACATTTTTTATGGAGGGCCTTTGTTTATTTTTATTTATTTCAGAATTATTAACTGGTTTGGCCTGTCTTTTGCGCGTTTGTAAAGTTTTCTTTTCATTTGAGCTTATGTACTTCGCATTTAAGCAGTCTGGAAACTAAATGTATCGTTGCTTTCATTTAAATAATACGGAAGTTTATTCCACTGGGAGATACATAGAGGGCACTCATCCACTGGGACTCCAAGGCTAACCACATTCCACCCTTCCGCACTTTACCTAATTTGTGAGCCCGTTGTAGACAGAAGTACCGAAAATAGTGGTCGGACAGTGGGTATTGGCCTAGCATCTGGTTGTTGGACCACTAAGTTTAGTTTATTAAAATCTATATACAAACAAATGAAAACTCTAAGAGAAAAATGGAACTTCACTATAGTCATTGATTCACATTTCTGTTGTCGTTTCCGGTGTTCTCTGAACTAAAATGTTAAGTACTGATTTGCATCGCGTTCGTACTTCCCTTTCAGTATGTGACCTTGAATAAATATTACTAATATACTTACTGTCCCTTGAGGGAATACATAACTGGTGAAGTAACGATTCCGTTTAACAGCCATAAATTTCTGTATGGCTCCATTATCTCCCTGCAGCAGGCGAAGAACATCCTCTAGTATGGACACTCCAAAATGGGCAGCCTGCATTATCTGTGACAGGATATTACACTGTTAGTATATCTGCTTAATAATTCATGAAGGTCTCTACGTAAGTGATTGTATCTATGTTCTATACTCATAATAATTTTGATGAAACTGATTTTTAAACTATCCCAATTAATTAAGAGTGGATTGAAAGACTTTTCCATTATTTCAGAGTGAATATAAAATAGCAGGATGAAGATTTTATTGCGTGCATATAAGCTCCTATGGTGTGTAAAAATAAGTATGGAAGTCCTAGAAATGCTGCTTTCATCCAGTTCAGAAAGACATTACTTTCTTTATTACAGTCTGATTCAAATTTTCATAATTATTTTAATGAAACAAAATGTTATTGAAATAAAAATTGTGCATCTTTTAGCACTTATCATTATAAAATTTAAATCATATATATCAGCACATTATGAAAAAATATATTTATAATTAAGAGAAATATTAATAAATGTGTTCAAAAATGAAGGAAAACTTGGATTTACTCGCTAGCAAGCAAAGTATTCCATTTCATACAATATAAATTGCAACGCTTATCGGAATTACCAACTTATAGAGAAAACCTCCCCTAAAAGCTGAAGTGCTACACTTGTAACTTCATTTCTCACTCTGTACAAACTATTACAAATAACTTACTTCTACTACAACATTTTAATCATGATAATAAAATAAGCATCAGATATTTCATATTCTCTACAAAGGAATGATGGAGTACACGTTTAACTGATAATGAAACCTTCCTGAAAGTTAGTTATGTGACAGTTTTGAAATTTTGATTTCTTTTTGTGAGCAGTTGGGCGAAAAGCATCCCCTTTGGGAAAATCGTTAGATATGACAAACTTTATACATATTGCAGAAATATCTTAGAAATGATCAATTCCACAAAGGAATGTATTTCGTGTAAGTCGTGTACTTTAATGACATCTGCACCTTTTAACCAGTGTGATTTCTGTCTATATGCTACGTTTTAATAGTTATGCAAAGGTCACCTTCTTTCAGAAGAACAAAATGCATTTCGGAAGGGACGTTCCTGTTCAGAGTGCATATTTGTAATAGAGCAAATAATTCAGAAACGAGGAGAATTCAGTCTATCAACTTAATATATTACTTATCGATTATGATAAAGATTTTGTTAAATTATTACAAAGAATAGCATTGGGAAATAATTTATAAAAGAAGTTATCTAGAAAGCTGAGAAGATTAACTCAAAGCTTATGGTGCGCAACTTAAATATCAATCAATAAGAGTGGGCAAATTAAAATAAATCAAGATGTCAAACAAGGCTACCCAATGTCTCCAGCAGGGTTTAATACATATTCATGATATCATAAGACAATGGCAAGGACCCTTACACATAAATTTTGAAATAAATAACAAGACCTTAAACACTGTACTGCTTGCGAACGATCAAGTAATATTTTATAATACAGAGTGTGAATTACAAATAACAGTACTCAAATTAGAATGAATATCCAGCAATTACAGGAGAATTTCAGAGAAGTAAACAATAGTGATGCGTTCTAAGAGACAAACCACTTAGGTAGTATCTAAAATAGTAATAATCAATAAAATAATAGAAGAGGAAACTAATTTAAACTACCTGAGTTTAACGCATCCTACTGCCAAAAGAAGTATATTAACATAAAAATTAGCAGATTCTATAGCGTTTGTGGAACAGTAAGAACACTGAGAAATAAAAAATGAAAAATAATTCAATTAAAATTCTATAAAATTATGGTAGTGCTCATGTTAACTTATGCCTGTGAGAATTGCACATAGATAGAAGGAAGAATCAGCCGAAATGTAATTGTTACGTTCTGTGGCGAGATATAGATATAGATGAAGAAACATAATGAGGATATTAGAACAGAATTAAACATGTTCAACTTAAGCGAAGAATAAGCAAATAAGAAATAACTGGTTAGAACACATAGGAAGGATGCCACAAAATAGGTTATCACAGGTATTAATTCAATACCAACCTAAGGTATGTAGAAGAGGGGTTAAACGCCCATGTATCAGATGGATAAACTCGTGCTCTTGATGTGGAAACAGATCAAAGGTCTAACTCGATGAAGCAGCAAAATAACAAGAAGAAGAAGAAGAAGAAACCAAGGTCTTCCAGATTGGAAATATTTTGAACATATGGTATGTATTTTTTCTTCGTTTTTGAATGTTATAGGTACACACACGCACACCAACTTCTTTGTAAATACATGTTGTTTTATTTACTCGAAGAATTCCAGTGTCCATACATTTGCGAAATCTCGTTATCTAATTTTTGTATGTAATGCAGTACCATTTTTATGTATTATAAGTGTTAGGGTAAGTTAAACTTGTACTCACAGAGCTCCAGGTTGCCCATATCCTCCATGTGTCATGTTTCAAAAGCCAACTTTGGGTTTCCGAAAAGGTGTCATCAGAAACTAAAACACGAACCTGATAAATAAACGCTAAAACATGAAATAAATACACCAACATTGTAGAGACGTGTCGTGTTAACTCAGCTATAACCTTCATTAATCGTGGGAACTTTTTTTATTTAAAGCAGGTATTGTATTGCAGCGTTCCTTGCGGCCGTTTGACTCTCCACTGCTTGTGTTTTGTTTCAAGCTGTCGTTTGTTTGTTAAAGCCGGTAAAGTGATGCCATTAAAGCTGTGACTCGGCGAACAAGAAACCAAAAATATGTGTAACAGTCACGCGACTTTTCTCTCCACGTGGTCTTTCATAGGGATTCTCCAAAATATTTATATTAAATGCTATATTTTGTTTACCAGCATCAGATAGAGTTGTCTCAATTATATATTCCTCAAGGTAGAGGAAGTAACATTTGAGTTATCTATATTACAATCAGGTGCATCAACGCATGTGAGGTTCGTATATGTATAAAACACGAAATAGAGCAAAGTTGAATAACATTCTAAGGAACGGTTTAGGAAAATTCTGCCCTGTTGCTCTTATCAAATATTCACAAACTAAGTTTACTCCTTAATAAATGACGAGAAATACTTTAAAGGTTCTGAATTAGTAATCATTGAACTGCTTACCCTTTACACAAAACGACTAATGTCAATCAATAAAATTCATAAATATTCATTGTATTTCATACCCTCCTCACGAACGACTCCAACATTGAAAAATGGCTACCAAGCATCAAAATTGTTAAATACTGGTTTTGTTATTGTTCAACATTGCAGATATTCTACGGAGATTCTACGTAGCTTTTATGGCTGCTCAAGATTTAAAACAGGTCATATATACCTTTGAAATGCTTGTACATAAGCCCAGCTTCCTATAAAATTGCAGTAAAAATGACACGCTGAACGTCATAAAACAGAGAGTGTCGAGATAATATTGGAGGTTTCGTCCTCTTTCTACCTATGCGATGTTCCTTCATTTAATACTTCTCTTGAGTCTACATTCAGGTGTCGATTGTTTCTACTATTATACAGGATGTATATAAATGAATATCGGGGTTTTAATCCTTTATAATATTTATTATATTCATCTTACAGTTATACATAATATGTCAAATGAAAAAGCAACTAAAACAGTTTTGTTTGTTGGCACCAGTGGACATGTGCTTGCAATGTTTCTGCCGCAGTCCGCTGGACAGCGGTAGCAGCAAAGATGGCGAGTACTAAACAGAAAGCGTGTTGTGTTTTGGAGTTTCCAAATACCGAACCTGTAGTTCCTGTGCAACGTGCGTTTCGGATTAATTTCGGTTGTGATCCTCCTAGTGATAATAACATTCGTAGATGTTATCATCAGTTTGAAGATACCGGCTGCCCTTGTAAAGGGAAGGGCACGGGACGACCATGAGTAAGTGAAGAGACTGTTGGGTGAGTGACAGAGTCGTTCACTCATAGCCCAAAGAAATCAGTCCGGAAGGCTAGTCGTGAATTACAAGTTCCTGTGTCGAGTGTTTGGAAAGTTGTAAGAATACGCTTACGGCTACGTCCTTGCCGTTTACAGTTATTACAGGCTCTAAAGCCGATAGACCACAGATGACGTGCCAACTTCGCAAATGACATGTTGTTTCATGATAATGACGATTTTATGGGTCGTGTTGTCTTAAGTGATGAATCGAACTTCGCCTTAGTGGACATGTTAACACTCATAATGTGCGGCATCTGGGGCTCAGAAAATCCTCACGAGATGGTACAAATGCAACGAGATTCTCCTAAAGTGAATGTTTTTTGTACTGTATCCTGGCGAAAAGCTTATGGGCCTTTCTTTTTGGTGAAACTACTGTAACTAGCACTTCTTACCTTGATACACTATAGCAATGGCTCTTCCCTCAGTTGGAAGAAAATGAACCAGAGAACTTCATTTTCCAGCAAGATGGTGGGCCAACTCACTGGCATAACGAAGTACGCGATTGGTTAAACATTACTGCATCCGAGCGCTGGATAGGCCGCAAGGGCCCCAATGAGAGGGCTTACTATGCATGGCCTCCAAGTTCTCCTGACCTAACGCCATACGATTTTTATCTTTAGGTCTTCATCAAGGTTCGTGTGTACTTGGCTCTACTACCAGATGACCTCCCTGAATTAAGAAACCAGATTGAAGCAGCTGTTGCTACAATTACTGAATACACACTTATCAACGTTTGGGAAGAACTCGGCTATAGACTTGATGTGTGCCGTGTGACAAAGGGTAGTCACATTGAACATTTATAAGATTCTTGGTAAAACTGTTTGAATTGTTTTTTCATTTGACATGTCATTTATAAATATAAGTTGAAGGTAATAAATATATAATAAAGAGTTAAAGCCGCGGTATTCCTTTTTATACACCCAGTATATGTAACCAATCTGGCTAATTTTGGTTTCGAAATATTTGTAGAAGTCCAAGGAAGGTTTAAAAAGCGAGATAAAACTACTGACGTGATAAAGGACCGAGTTATTAACTAAATATGAAAGTACATACATAAACTTTTACGGAACATATACGCCGTATTTTATTTTCAAAAAACGAAAGCGTTACTAAGTAGAAAGGTGTTTCACTTAGCATATTTTATTAAATAACGTTTATCGTTTGTTATCAAGGCTAAATTTATTATACCTTTCGTCAATTAGACACAAAATACTTTTACGGAACATATACGCCGTATTTTATTTTCAAAAAACGAAAGCGTTACTAAGTAGAAAGGTGTTTCACTTAGCATATTTTATTAAATAACGTTTATCGTTTGTTATCAAGGCTAAATTTATTATACCTTTCGTCAATTAGACACAAAATTAGTGTCTGACAATAACACTATAAATATTTGACTACCGACAATTGTCAAATATTCTTGAGACCTTGGATACCTTGTAACTTGTGTTTGTGAATTCGTGAATATGAATTGAATTGATACAAAATTAGAATTGAATTCCTTTATGACTGTGAAGTTTGCAGAAACTTTTTACTATACCAAGGAGAAGACAACCTGACCTTGGTCGTAGAAGTCAGTCAAATGTGCGACGACCTACGTCACGTGCTGACAGCACTAATGATCATCGAGGCGTAGATAATGCTTATAGTCGTGCTAGTGTATGAGAATCGCGTTCTAGGGTATCTGATTCTTCCGGGGCAGTTGTTTTCCTATAAATCAGTTGACTCAGTTATAAACCAGGATGACCTCAACTGTCCCAGAATTGTGTTTTCTTTAATTTTTATCAATTATTGAATTACTTATCGTCAATATTTAGATAGACACCTGTTCAATTATTTGGGCTCCGATAGCAGTTTTGACATAAAATTATTCTCTATGATCCAGTAATTTCTAGCGTTTTGTTTTTGTCTCCCAAAACTTCCCTGTATTCTTTCAATAAGTTGTTCAGTTAAACGGTAATATCTGCACACTTGGATTATTCTCTGCAATTAAGAAATGAACAATCTGCAGATATTGTGATCACCTAACCATGGGTGGGAATGGAAATGAGGAGCACACGGCCAGATCCTACATGGAGGAACTGCTCAAAGTAGGTAATGCATACTTTAACTTAGTGGGATTGTGTCAAGTAACAGTGATTTTTTTTTTTTTGCCCGTGGCTAAACTATCGAACTAACAGTTTTTGCACTGGGTACTCCAACTTTATAATCAATTAGTGTTATTGTGTTATTTTTTGTCAAAACTATGTGAACAAAACAATAAACTTTTAAAGAAAACAACAGAAGTAAAAACGAAATTTTCTTTGTGAAAAATGTAATGTAAAATTGTGGTAATTACCATTAATCTTCGAGGAAGCGAGGGAGAGATGTCACAAGTGACTGTTTTAATTAGTACAAATAATAGTTCATGTGACTTCAGTGGTATGTGACATCACTGCCCCACTCCTCCACCCTCTGGCATGAGTGAGTCAAGAGTGTGAATCTGTTCCTCTTTGTCTGCAGGTCTTCGACCTGGCAGGGCGAAATGCCCTGGCTGTGTAAGGTATGTGGTCGAGGGACCATTTTTCTAATTAATTAGTTTAGTAAATACTCTTATTAAGTGAATTGCAGCGTTAATTAGTGCCAACCATACCTTTTGTAGAAATGAACCAAATAAAAATCCCTAAGCTCTCATAAAGCATGCATTCCCTAATTTGAGCGGTTGCCCCGTGTACTATTTGGCCATGTGCTCCTTATGCATTGCCATCCATGATAGGGTCGTCACAATATAAATATGTTTATATTAGCTAATATATTTGCATTTGGTTTACATTTGATTATCCATGCTTCTATTTTACTCTAATATAAATGAACTAAAATAGATAACCAACCGCAATTCCGTCGCATTGCCATTATCAATTAAATTCTGGTATTTATTTTCCCATTTTTACTTAGGTGTATAGTATGAGACCTAATCGCATTGATTCAATTTATAGACGACCTACATCTTTCTAGTGTTTGCCTTAGTTTCTTACGGTGTGCACTGTAACATTCCTCTATGAAATCCACAAAGAGTAAATCAGATTTACTATTATGTTCTGCTCCTTTTCCGAAGATATTTTTATAATTAAATTGGCACAAATGCACCATGTCATTCCTAAAATGATCTTGTTCTTCATGCAGCTCTATATATTTTACTAGGTGTAACCAAGAGAGAAATTTCTCTTTAACTTTTATAAACATTACTTTCCTTTTCAAATGCATATTTATAATTAAAAACATTCATTTTTAGCACCACAACACGACAGAGAGGAGAGAGAGAGCAGATGTGCAGTTTACTACACGGAGTACGCTTGAAGTAGACATTTTGTGTACACACAGGTCACAACAACAGAGTTTCGCGGTTACACGGTAGACAAGAGCACAATACCGACAAGAGAATGTCAACGCGTAGTGATTACAACTTTATGCACATCAAAGAAAAATGACACCTTAAATAATTACTTTATTCGTAATCTTTGTCATAGCTTATTTCTTGGGAGTTCTTCTTTACTCTACGAGGGGCGCCATTTGTATTTTAAGCCTTAGCAACCCTAAATGTCGTAGATGTCATATGACCTTTCCAATGGAAAGTTTCATGTTCTTCTTCTTCACTCCAAGGGCTAGGCAATGCTGCCTGCTCCGGCTTAAAACATATCTGACCATCGTTTTCGTGGTCTTCCCGGATGTCTCTCTCCTCTAGGTTTATTGTTTATAATTCTTCTTCGGATCCTATTTCTCGGCATTTTCTCAATATGCTGTCTCCATTGATTTATATAATTTATAATTTTTTCTTCTAAAGAACTTATTTCTAAATATTCTCTTAATTTTTCATTTGGAATTTTATCTAAAAGAGTACATCCCTTTACTGCTCTTAAAAATCTTAATTTGGCAGTCTTTATCTTGTTTTTGTCTGCTTTTGTTAATGTCCATGTTTCAGAACCAAAAAGAAAGCAGGCATAGCCATTACTTTATAAAATTTCATCCGTGCTTCTTTTCCGGTTTTAGTTTTTAGGCTTCTCTTTATTTTGCCACATATTTGTTGAAACATTGTTAATTTATTTTTAAAATCATTTTCATATTTATAACTGACATAGGTTCCCAAATATTTAAAACCCGTAACTTGCTCTAAGATAATATCATCAATTACTATTTAGGTTCTAACAGTGTCTTTACCTCGAAACGCCATTGTTTTTGTTTTATTTGTGGAAACTTTGAAGTTATAATTCTTACATAACTTCTGTAAAATACATACTACTCTTTGCAGATCGTCTTCAGTTTTACCTATAATTATTTGGTCATCCGCAAATAGCATCGTCTTAAGAATAAAATTTGGTGCAAGATGAATGCCTCCATTAATCACAAACATCCACTCTCTAATCAGATCATCCATATAAATTATGAATAAAATAGGAGACAAACTGCAACCCTGGCTTACACCTTGATTTGTATGTATCCATTTATTATAGATTCCATTTCCAATATGTATGCTGACTGTTGTATCCTTATATATATATATATATATATATATATATATATATATAATTTAGATTTAGATTTTAGAACTTTAATGAGATGATTTGGGTAGCCTCTTGGAGTAATGATTTCCCACATTTTTCCCTATTTCCACGATCAAACGCTTTTTCATAATCAATAAAAGCTTTATGTGTTTCCAGATTAAATTCTATTCTTTTTTCTATTATCTGCTTAACTGTAAAGGTAGCATCTGCACAGGATCGTCCTTTTCTAAAACCATTCTGTTCTTCTAAAAGTAGAACATCTGTAATGGTGTGTAACCTTTTACTTAAGAGTCTTATATATAATTTATATCCTGTGTTAAAAATACCTATTCCCCTATAATTCTCACATCTGTTTTGAGCACCTTTCTTAAAATAGGTATAATTCGAGCATGTGTCCAGGATCTTGGGATTTCGCATTCATTCCAACAACTATTAATTAAATTTAAAATTCTTTGATTTAGTATCGGTCCACCATATTTCAATAATTCTGCATTTATTGCTTCTTCTCCTGTGGCCTTTCTACTCTTCATTTCTTGTAATGCCGTTTCTAATTCTTCTAAAGTAATTGGATCTACATTTCCGCATATAATGTCATTTTCTTCTTCTTCCAAAGGGTTATTGCACCACAAACCTCTGTAATGTATAATCCATTGTTCTTCTCCAATTACATTTATATTTGCTACATCTCTTTCTTCACTATCTAGATGCTTAAGCACTTTATAGGCCATCATTTGCCGTCCATATATATCATCTTCAACAGTGCTAATAAATTTGTCCCAGGACTCTTGGTGAGCTTTCCTTAAAATATTTTTCACTTCATTTCGTTTTTCCCTATTTATCTCCCTTGTTGTTGTACCGCTTGTAAATGGACTAATCTCTTTTCTCTTATTGCGTTTGAAATGTCTTCATTCCATATTCTTAAACCTTTATTCTTACGATATTTTCTTGTTTTGGCCAACACTTCGTTAGCTATCGTTTTTACAACTTGTGTAATATTCTCCCATTTCTCATTGACATCCTGACTTATTTCTTGTTTTTGTAAGTATGCAGATAACCGTCTTTGATATAAATCATTTAAGCTCCCTTCTTGTAATAAGTATATTTTGAATACTTCTTAATTCATTCTTTCATGACGTTTCGTTTTCCTCCAAAGGAAAAACACAAAGGTGTATCTTGTATACTAATAGATAGTGATCAGTTCATATATCACTTTCGCTTACATCTTTTGATTGTGATGATAATTTTTATTCGTAATAACATAATTAATGATCTACATCCTCTTACGCTCCAAGTAAATTTATAGATGTCTTTTTTCCTAAAAAATGTATTCATTATCTTTAATTCGTTAAACGTTGCAAACTGTCTCAATTTTTCACCGTTAGTATTTGAAGTATCTTCACCAAATGTACCTATGACATCTTTAATGGGTAGTTTACCTACTCGGGCATTCAAATCTCCTGATATTATAAGGTTGTCACGTTTGACATAGGTTTCATAGTGTAGACTATAATCTAATTCAATAAAATGTAATTTGCTTTGTTGACATTAACTCCAAAATTGCGTCTTAACCTAAACGTGGAGTTATCTCGTTAAAATGTTCGAGCAGTAAATTATTACGACTTTCGACGTGTCTTATCAAGACAAGAGTTAATGCCAGAAGTTTTACTCCCACTAGTCCTGGACCCGTAGGACGAAGGACTCGGGCTCCTTCGCCCAGGTAGTTACCGAGCTGTCCCAAAAGGGCGCCCGGCGCCTTCGGTGGGGCTCTCCATAGGGCAAGACCTAGAGACTAACAAGCCTCCCTCCACTTGGTCCTATGGACGCAAGACGGGATGGAAGTGGATATGCTACTTATACGCACCAACTCCAAAATGGAAAGGCTACCGACATGACCTCGGTGGGGCCGCCTGGTGCTCTGGCACACCTTCTGCTAGCTATGCTGGCTAGTACGCGGGAATATTAATTGCTTCCCTCAACCCCGTCCGGAGACGTACCCGATCTCCCACGGGTATCGGGAACCACAGCCCCTCGAGTCCAACCCAATCCGAACAACTCCCTATCAGAGAGGGGCTCAAATGTTCGGCTCGAGGTCTCTCTAGTAACGTCAGGGGTACCACGAGTGCTAGGGGTTCGGAGCGCCCGCACCACAGGAGCTGAAAGGGAGAGATTCCCTTCCCTACGGGGAAGGGAAGAGTGCATCGATCAATCAACTTCGACATCTGGCCATGAAGCTCGATCCTTTGCCACTGTAAAACGCTGGTATAACGAATTTAATCGTGGCCACCGTTCGGTCCATGTTGAAGTTCGTGAAGGTCATCCAAAATCAATTGTTATATTAGAAAATGTTAATGTTGTGCAAAAGTTGATAATGTCATATCGTCATGCGACATATTGTGAGATCGAGGCAACCCTAGACATTAGTTCCACCAGCATATGTAAAACATTACATATTATTTAGCCGTGAAAAAGGTTTGCTCTCGTAATATACCACATAATTTGAGTAGTCTCAAAAAGATGCTCGTGTCGATTTGTGTACAAAAATGCTCAAGGAATACAAGGGCAGTGCCTCAAAAAACGTATATAATATTGTAACAGGTGACAAATCATGGATCAATGCGTATGAGCCGGAACGTAAAGAGTAATCGACTGTAAGGCTGTTTCAAGATGAAGCAAGTCCAACAAAAGTTGTTCGCACTAGAAGCACTTCGAAGCAAATGGCCACCTGCTTTTTCAGCAAAACTGGCCATTTGGAAACTGTCCGTTTAGAGGAACGTAAAATGGTCAATACCGAATGCTACACACACATTTGTTTGCCGGAAGTCTTCGGCGAAGTAAGCAAAACCAACAAGAACTAGGATCGTTCTTCATCAAGAACATGCGAGGGCACACACATCAGTCTAATAACAGAGCATTTGAACGCTGGAAAAATCAAATTGAAAACTCATCGCCCATAGACTCCTGATTAGGTACCCAATGAAGTCTTTTTGCTCCCGAACATCAAGAATAAATTTCGTGGACAAAAATTTTCGTTGGCAGAAGAAGCTGTTGATGCCTTCAAAAACTATGTTTGAGAAGTATCTCAAAAAGTTTGGAATAAATGCTTTGACATATGGTTCAAAAGGATGCAACAGTGTGTTAAGGAGAATATTTTAAAAAAGAATAAATCAGTTTTCAATAAAAAATTACTTTATTTTAATTATTAGGCTCAAAATATAACCAATGTCTCTCGTACATCATATTCTGCCGTTGCGTAGTGATAGATTTAATCTCCTATCTTCATGCTTGCACGTTACTTTTTTGACTCTATTAAAAACTGTTCTATATTCTAACATTGAAAACACATTCTATTCATTATGGGAATTTCCTTATTTCTCTCATCCTTTCCTTTACTAACAGATGTAACTACGTAAATATTTTAACCAATTTTACTGTTACAAAAGCATCTTAAGCATACTATTATAATAAAAATTGTTATATTTAAAAATATTGTATAACAACTTGCTTGGGATAGATAGGATTTTTTGGTGGGATTTCGGCATCTCGAACACAGCTATGTCCCAAATGAGGTACCCCCGGTAGCGAGTATGAGCTGAGAAGGAAATAGGGGTGGCCAACCCTAAGGAGCCACCACAGTACAGAGGGCAGGGTCCCTTCACTTTACAGACAGAACTCCCCGGGTGGCTCCGAAACATTCACGAGACCCGTTAGGAGACCGTAGCTTCCTCCCTTTAGAGCAAGGAAAACTCCAGGAAGGCTTGCACAACCGGCATCCCGCCAGCCACGTTCCTGAATCTACCCACTAGGCTCGCTCAGAGACCGGGGTCCGTCCCGCGGAAGAGAAAGTGATCCTCAGAGCATATTATCCCGCCATGCACCGCCAAGACTCCCGCCGACACTTCTACCATGAAAGAAACCACCAGATGAGAGATGAATTAAGATGAAAACGGAGACGAAATGGAGGGACAGGAAATTCGGGAGATGTAATTAACCAACCCGCCATTCGCCTAGTGACCCGGGAAAGCCTCCGAATAAAAGCCATGGGCCACGTGAATCGAACCCGGACCTCCCGAATGCCAGCCACAGATGATACCGCCAGTGCCACCCCGCTCGGTTGGGATGGATTTCTGCTTTTCTTCCTTCCTTCCCCCTTCTCTCCCATCCTCCCTCTCTAACTCTTTCTCCATTTCTTGATTTCGCGTTTTCGTTGCTTCCACTGATTTTGGGGTATAATATGATACTTTGTCTTCTATAAGACCAACATTTAAACAAATATATTTAAAGATGTATTGTACTCTTTGTGTACATGTGTGTTCAATTAAAAAACAGGTATTGTTTAATCTCTATTGAACATTTCCAAATTTACCATTTTAATTTCACATATAGAAGAAAAGTTCGTCTTCTTCCCCGTTGAACTCCATAATAAATACTAGTAAAAAATAAAAACTGAATTGTAGGTGGTATTTCCACGATTTGATCTCTTTCATATAAAAAGACAATTCAAACCTTGAATAAAACGCGGTCCTCTTTATATTACTGTGACATTGACTTGCGCGGTCCAAAAACAAAGTAAAACAGACTTCCAAGGAAGAAGATCAAGTAGACAAGAGGAGCTTTAAAATTATACTATTCGTACGTTATAGTAAAGCTAGCAACTACAGTGACATATACACTCCTGGAAATGGAAATAAGAACACATTGACGCCGGTGTGTCAGACCCACCATACTTGCTCCGGACACTGCGAGAGGGCTGTACAAGCAATGATTACACGCACGGCACAGCGGACACACCAGGAACCGCGGTGTTGGCCGTCGAATGGCGCTAGCTGCGCAGCATTTGGACACCGCCGCCGTCAGTGTCAGCCAGTTTGCCGTGGCATACGGAGCTCCATCGCAGTCTTTAACACTGGTAGCATACCGCGACAGCGTGGACGTGAACCGTATGTGCAGTTGACGGACTTTGAGCGAGGGCGTATAGTGGGCATGCGGGAGGCCGGGTAGACGTACCGCCGAATTGCTCAACACGTGGGGCGTGAGGTCTCCACAGTACATGAATGTTGTCGCCAGTGGTCGGCGGAAGGTGCACGTGCCCGTCGACCTGGGACCGGACCGCAGCGACTCACGGATGCACGCCAAGACCGTCGGATCCTACGCAGCGACGTAGGGGACCGCACCGCCACTTCCCAGCAAATTAGGGACACTGTTGCTCCTGGGGTATCGGCGAGGACCATTCGCAACCGTCTCCATGAAGTTGGGCTACGGTCCCGCGCACCGTTAGGCCGTCTTCCGCTCACGCCCCAACATCGTGCAGCCCACCTCCATTGGTGTCTCGACAGGCGTGAATGGAGGGACGAATGGAGACGTGTCGTCTTCAGCGATGAGAGGCGCTTCTGATTTGGTGCCAATGATGGTCGTATGCGTGTTTGGCGCCGTGCAGGTGAGCACCACAATCAGGTCTGCATACGACCGAGGCACACAGGGCCAACACCCGGCATCATGGTGTGGGGAGCGATCTCTTACACTGGTCGTACACCTCTGGTGATCGTCGAGGGCACACTGAATAGTGCACGGTGCATCCAAACCGTCATCGAACCCATCGTTCTACCATTCCTAGACCGGCAAGGGAACTTGCTGTTCCAACCGGACAATGCACGTCCGCAGGTATCCCGTGCCACCCAACGTGCTCTAGAAGGTGTAAGTCAACTACCCTGGCCAGCAAGATCTCTGAATCTGTCCCCCATTGAACATGTTTAGGACTGGATGAAACGTCGTCTCACGCGGTCTGCACGTCCAGCACGAACGCTGGTCCAACTGAGGTGCCAGCTGGAAATGGCATGGCAAGCCGTTCCACAGGACTACATCCAGCATCTCTACGATCGTCTCCATGGGAGAATAGCAGCCTGCATTGCTGCGAAAGGTGGATATACACGGTACTAGTGCCGACATTGTGCATGCTCTGTTGCCTGTGTCTATGTGCCTATGGTTCTGTCAGTGTGATCATGTGATGTATCTGACCCCAGGAATGTGTCAATAAAGTTTCCCCTTCCTGGGACAATGAATTCACGGTGTTCTTATTTCAATTTCCAGGAGTGTACATATATGTGTTAACACAACATAACTCTTGCACCTCAAAATAGGTTTAATATCAGAAATTTGTTAAAAGGCCCTCCCAAAAATTCAATCACTACCAAAGAAAAACCAGAATCTATGAGATCAAATGTGAAACTTGCCCTAAAATTTATATAGGAAAAACAAAAAGAAATATTAACATCAGAACTAAAGAACATATAAGAAACATTAAAAATGGTGAAAAAGAAAAATCAGCAGTGGCTTTTCATTTTTGAATACTAGACATGACATCAACTTGGAAACATCTCTAATAAAATACGTGAATCACCCCATAGACCTTTCCGTATGGGAAAAACTCTTCATGAACAAAAATCGTCATAGAGTCATGAATTTTGAAACTCCACCACCGGACATCTTTGACAAGTACATCATGCCATCTATTGACAATTCGGAGAAAGAGGAAACCACTACAACTTACACTAATCGAGTATCAGCTGATGATAAGAGCAAGAGCTCATGAAACATGTCCTGTGAATAAACAGTGTGAGTGAAGCAATGTGTCAATATCTTCTCGATTCACTTTTGTACTAATTTGTGCTTCACTGTCCCTACGCTTCTTTCAAGTTTATACTTGTGTATCAGTTTAATTATTTGTGAAAAATCAGAAAGTTATTACGTATGGTAAATAGATCCACTACATGCTAATAGCAAGCTTAAAATCAACTTTCTTTTTCAGATTTTCATTTTTTTTGGGCACTCTTGGCTATAAATTCATCCACTCGATATATCTTTTGGTATTCATGAGTTAAATTCCATACATATCTTTCTATAAGGATAACAAACGATACTTCTTTGATTTGTTTAGGTAATGCTTAAACAATAGTTTTCTTATTGAATATATAGTTTTGCAAACAACAACTGAAGTATTATATTATAGGTAGATATTTAACCAAATTTTGAAATAAGCCAACAGGATAGTAAAATTAAGACCTATAAACTTTATTGATATACCGTTAAGGGTTTTGTAATAAACTATAAAATGTTTACATTTTGAGCGTCAGTTTTTCAAACCGCAGCAGGGAAGTAAAATAATAATAGGAAATTCATATCTGAGGAGCTAAATTAAAAAATTCATTATGTAGTGTCACAATGCTGTATACTGAAACCTCATTTCATATTGTATAAGAAAGGAACGAAACTAGGGATTTCAAGTTTCAAATGATTTGGTAATATTTTTACAATCATGCTAATATTTCGCTTAGTAGTCTGAGGTTTCACTTATTAGTTCATTTTCGTTGTTACCGGAATAATTATAATAGGCTTATAAAGAAATATAGGGAACAAGACTGTCAAATTTCACATGGAAGTCAATTACATATGTGGTAGGACAGGTTCAAGAAATAAAAATAGATTAAGAATTCAAGAGGGTTACTGAAAACTAATACATAAAAGGACCACTAGATAGGAGTTTCTTGTATCTGTATAACACATACGAAGGCCGCTAGATGGCAGGTCACAAGCACTGTGTACTGACATCTCGTGTCCGGAAGCAAGACTTTCGTAACGGAGTTCTGGGTTTATCCTATAGGTGTAAATGGTACCGCTATGCTAAGTGCTGCTATCCCGTGGGTGTTGTGACAACTAGAATAAATGCAATCTTGTGTTAATTCGAAAATGTGTAACATAACTCTTATAACATTCTTATGTGTTTCACTCACGTGACTATGTCGACCCCTCTTGCACAAATTATACTCAAAAACTATTTCTTCCATCTGCTTCAAATTTATAGAGATAAACACTTAAAATGTTTTATTACCTATTTCTTATAGATGCACTGAGAGGACAGAAATGTTCTATTTTCTTTGTAAGACCAATTGATGACTCGAAAATGGTGTATCTATAAAAAGAGAATAACTATTACATAACCATATATATGCTTTAACGAAATACTAATATTTTACAAACATGTTTAATATACCAGTTATGCCAAAGAAGAATGAAGCGGAGAATATATAATACATTTTTTATTATGAAGTATCTTACACATGTGGAACTTCAGCCAAAGTTAAAGTAATTTCATGAACCTTATACCTTAAATTCTCTGGAATGTTCTCAGAAGTCATTTTCGTTGGATGCCTCCTAAATAGCTAATACATCATAGCAGTTAGACATAACCTTAATGCTCTAAAAGGTAGATTTCGTTGAGAATAAAATATTTTATGATGCTTTATTTTCCAGGACTGAGTAGAAAGTTAAGTATGTATACATATTAGACCTTTATAAATTACATCATTAATAATTTTAGCCTACACACTGCTAATGTGGAACAAATTATTATTTCCAACAATTTACGTGATTAACATAGTGGTAAGTATGAAGCTTGGGACTAAGTACTTGCAGCATAGTAAGTCGCCACAAATGGAGCGTATTTCATAGGTGTGTGTGTGTAGTGTTTAACGCCCGCTTTTACTACATACGGCACCGCAGGCGGTGACACTGTTGATGCATGAGATGAAGATTGAGCACCGGTGGGGGGAAACCGGAGGTCCCGGAGAAAACCGGCCCCAGCGCCGTGTTGTCCACCACAAATCTCACTTTGCGGTCACCTGGGATCGAACCCGGTCCGCCTTGGTGAGAGCCCAGCGGTCTAACCACTGAGCCACGGCGCGGCCTCATATTTCATAGGATATGAGAAAGTGGCCTACCGAAAAACACACGAATCAGTTGGAGAATTTAATGACATGTCCGCATGTTGGCCAGTTGATTAGAGCAATCGCATGGAGAGCGGGAGATCCATGGTTCAAATGACGGCTATGGCATTAAATTTTTCAGTCTGGCTCTACTCATTCAAACTTTAGCCAACACACGGCTAGTGTGGAAGATATCATTATTTCCACTATTAACATCTTTCATAATACAGTATATTAGAGATTTATATTTAATACTTAAATTAACATTGGTATAAACGTTGTAATAACATTGCTGCGTCAATATTCTAACACAGCCAGAAAGCAAGCAACTAACAAATTTAATTTATACATAGATTTATGACATTCAAAATATATACTGATAAAAATAAACAAATGATGTCATGCCAATATCAATATGTTTCATTGTTGGTTAAAAATGAGCATTCAATCTTCTATTGCCCAAAGTTTTATCTCCGCTACTATAAGAACATTTGAACTTTTGCAACATCTTAAATGTAAAAATACAATCTGAGTTTCTCCTGTCGAGGTCCATCATTGATTGGAATTTTACAGCACGTTACTAATCACTTATGAGCGAATAACAGGGGAGTTCAGAACGAAATACTGTAGTATAACCACTGATCATACAACATGTACGCCTACTCACGCCCATAACCCCGTAATATAAGGAACACACTTTATAAATGACTAAGGAATACAAGGGGAACTATTTATATTTTGAGCCTAACAAAGTAAACCAAATTAATTTCTGATTGAAACATGCTTTTCTTTTTCCAAATTTTCTCCTTTATGTTAAATACATTTTTTATTCTTTTGAACCAATTGTCAAACCATTTACTGTATTCTTCTTGAGATACTTCAAAAACATTGAAAGCATCGAAAGCTTCTTTGGCCGACGAAAATCGTTTTCCACGCAATTTATTCTAGATGTTTGGTAACCAAAGGAAGTTATTGGGTGCCATATCAGGGCTGGATACCGGATGACCCATCAATTCCAGCTTTTGAGGCTTCAAATATTCTTTTGTTAGGCGAGATGTGTATGTGTGCTCGCATTGCCTTGATAAAGAACGAACCTAAGGTTCCTGTTGGTTTTACTCACCTCACTCAAGACTTCCGACAAATAAATTGTTGTGTATCATTCGTCATTGACCGTTTCTCGCTTCTCTAAAGCCACATGACAAGTTTTGTTGAAAAAGCAGGCGATCATTTGCTTCGAAGTGCTTTGAGTGCGAACAACTTTTGTTGGATTTGCTTCAGCTTGAAACACCCATACAGTCGACTGCTGTTTACGTTGCGGCTCATATGCATGAGGTAGAGAAGTGGTAGACACTATCAGAACATTAGGTTAAGGTCGTATAAGGTCTGGGATAGAGGTTAACGGCCAGGGAGCTAACACCACTCTCATTCGTCACTTGTTACAATCTTATATACGTCTTTTGAGGCATCGTTATTGTATTTCTTTAACAATTTTGTACACTAATCAACAATACCATTTTTTGAGATTGCGTCAAATTATGTGGAATCCAATGAGAGCAAACCTTTTTCATGGCTAAATAATCATGCAATATTTTATATATGCTGGTAAAACTAATGCCTAGGGTGGCCTCAGTCTCAATGTGTCACATGACGATCTTGCATTGCTAGTTTTTGCACATCATCAATGTTTTCTGGCACAGCAACTGATTTTGGACGATCTTCACGAACTTCAACACTGAGCAAATGGCGGCCACAATTAAATTCGTTATACCAGCGTTTCATAGTGACATAGAAAGGAGCTTCCTCGCCAAATGTGGAAGTTTGTTGATCGATGCACTCTTGTCTTGGTAATCCACATCGAAAATCCTAATAATCATTGCACGAACATTTTCATAACCGCGCCATGGCTGAGTGGCTAGACCACTTGGCTCTCTGCAAGGCAGCCCAGGTTCGATCCCAAGGGAACGCAAAGTAGAGATTTGTGACGGAAAACATGGCACTGGACGGATTTGCTCCGGATCCTCCTGTATCCCCCGCAAGGGTTCCACCAATTTCCCCATTATCATCGTCTTTGCTGTCATTCATTTCACCCATATACAGACGCCGACAGAAGTATTCGAATAATATAACATGTAACATTGCACGTACTCTAAATACTGTAATATTTATTTGGCAGCGTTGAATTGTTAAACTTGTAAACATTAACATTTTGTGTCTCGGAAACAATATTTAAAATATCACTTTGCATGTATTTATTAAACAATCTGTACTTTATTTGTTTTCTCGTCCCTCTTATTGGAGGACATAGGTATTCGAACGTACCCAATTGAACAGAGAGAAAGGTGGTTGGACGTACCCTACTCGCCCCTACCACATAGCAGGTGTGTTTGTGCTATGCCTCAAGACAGTGTGCTCAAAGTTCTTCAGCCGATTGTGAACTCACAGGTAAGATGGGACGTGAAGGTAAGGAGTCAGCGCGGCAGAGCGGAATATCGTGATAGACAAGTAAAAACAAAAGAAATCTCTCTGAAACTTCCGAAACCATTAACAGACGCAAAACTATAATGTTCTGCATTATTAAACACTTCAAACAGGCAAATACTGTTGTAAATAAACCTAGAAATGGTGCTCCTTCTAAACTCACCACCAGAGACAGGAGGCAAATAATAAAAATCTGAGATTAGAGGATGCCTTGTCACTGTGGTTCACACCAGAACAGTTGAATGGGTTTTAAATGTTACTGGGTGCAATGCCCGCGTATATAGGAAGAAACCATATGTTAATTACGTGAATAAGAAAAAGCGTATAGAATCTGCTAAACAGTGTGTGGTGAAACCATCAGAATTCTGGGATAAGTTTCTTTGGTCGGACGAGAGCAAATTCTGCTTATACAAGAGAGATGGACGTCTTGAAGTCAGAATGGGAACCAAATATCATGGTAGCTACGGTGAAACATGGTGGCAGTCGTGTGATGTTATGGGGCTGTATAGCTTCATCTTGCTTTGAGGACTGGTGTTCATAGATGGAATCATGTACGAATTTGAATACAAGAGGATTCTTGAAAACAATCATAAAGAGAATGCAGAGAAGCTGGGATCAGGGCTTCAATATTATTTCCAGCAGGACAATGATCCGAAGCATTCCGCTGAAATTGTAAGGCTTTGAATCATGTACAACACCCCTCACACTTTGAAGACACCGTCACGATCTCCAGATCTAAATCCTATAGAGAACATCTGGAAGGAACTCGAGGAGCGTGTGAGGAAGCATCACATCAGAAGCAGCGCCCATCTGAAAGAACTTCTTCTAACAGAGTGGAGAAATATGGACTCTGCAGTCACATACAGACAATGCCCAAACGATTATCAGCAGTAATTCAAAGAAAGGGGATGGTAACTAAATACTACCTGTTCTCTGTTCGAATACTTATACCCAGATGTAAAGTAACCGTTTTATTTCTCCTTGTAATGCAAATTAGTTTTAGCTGCTATTTATGTGTTTATATGTTTAACGAAAAACTCAAATTTATTTTGTACCAGTTGTATTTACGTATACTTACTCTGCGTAGCTTTAAAATAATATAAGTAATAAATATGTTTACGTTCGAATACTTATGTCGGCCTCTGTATATATCCGACTCCTTCACCTTCAGATTAGGCATTGGGCTGATCACCTATACCGGTTCTCTATCCAAAGCTTCCCCACACCTGTTCTTAAGGGATAGAGGAACAAGAATTCCCTAACACTACGACAGTAGTACAACTGGGGAAGCTAAAGAAGAACATTTTCACACATTTATTCCACGTTTTTGTTGAGTCACACTCTTCAATAAACAAAACAAACGACTATTGACAAAATGCCTGAAGTATATCATGGTCAACGATATGAAACTCTTCATTAGAAAGATGGCACGTACAACAATCAGGGTTGACAATACTGTAAATATAAATAGTGCTCCTCATATTACTATTAATGTATACAAAATTTGTTTTAATAGCTAAGCGAGGCATTTCTGTTTCTGGCGTTGTTTATTATTAATATGTTCCTCAAGATTGGAATAAGTAAAAAAAGATTAAAACCATGCTAAAATTTCCATAATATTTTTACATTGATCTTCTTTGTATCATCTATTTGCTATGTATGAATGATGTTTGCTTTCTCTTCTGCATGTCTGAAGAAAGATTTCCATCAAACCCGAAAATATTGTTATTGAGTTCTCACAAAAATGCCTCCAAATAAATTTAAACTCAGCAAAAGCTGCTAGCATACAGAAAAAGAAAAACCTTTAATTTGGGAACCTTGTTATTGCTTATTCTCGGAAATATGCCCTGGGATTTTAATTAAGACTTGCTATCTACAGTCTGACGAATGAAATATACAATAAGCAATGCTATTATCTTAGGTCATTCATTGTACAAAGCAGTTTATATGTCAGAATTTAATCACGTGATATCCAATTATTAATCTATACCCTTTGCTTTCTCGGCAATTCAGATATTTTCCTTTGTATAAATTAAATTTACTCTCGACTTCTGACGTCACAATAGCGTTTCAAAATCTGAGCACAGAGACAGGAACTCTCCATCAATTTTTGATCGCTGATTATTATATAGTCGGCATGGATACAACTTTTAAAAGAGGTAATTGATTTTCATTTTATTTTATTTTATAGAGAATTTCGATATATATGTGCTGCATTCTAATTGTTTTTCTTTAACATGGGTTTAGAAAACTTAATTGTTTTATTGCACTTCTTTAACTGTTTACAAAAGCGATGTTCTTTCTATAACGTGTAATTAGGAGAATTTCACTTTAAACGCTATTAACTGTACAGTATAACTGCGATAGGAACTACAAATTGCTTAAATGAATTAATAAGAGGCATTTTAATTAATTGATGGAAATTAAACATCTGATCACACTAGCCGTATACAGGCTAAGGTTGGTGATAGATTGCCATGGCCGGGATTTGAAACGCGGATCTCCTGGTTTCCGTCCAGTCCCCTAACCCATTGAGCTACCATGGCCAACGTGCCGTTCTGACATTAAATTCTCCATTTCACTCGTATATTTCCCCGGTAGACCACTAGACCCGGAAGACCCTGTAGACTCTCGAATGCGGGAGCCCCTAGTGGGAATGGAAGTATACCAGTCAAATGACATGAAATATATTTTAATTAAATGTAACATTAAATGTTCGGAAGCGTGTACTAAGCTTCCCAGATATATACATATTTCCTTTTCTGTTCCTTTAAGTGGTGTCACCTAACGTACTCACAGCTGTCTCTTCGATTTGGTAAATTTGTGTTTTAGTCTGGTTTACATCCATCTGAAGGCGTAGTAAATCATAATAGATTATTATGAAAATTACAGTTGTTAGATTTTATGCTTTCTGTGTAAGCTGAGCTGGAACAAAAATTTTTAGGGATAGAGATTGCATTGAAGGTGCACGGACTGCGTCAGGATTTCACTTTTTATTCTTAAACCATTCTAATTTATTTCGAAAACCACAAAGTAAATGTTCAGTACTTCACTTTTAAAATTGATAGCGACAGCATTTACGATCTCCGAAACAACAAAGGCTTGCTGCTGAATATAAGTATTGTTTATTCATCATAACATAGTTTACTTATAACCTGTTGTAGTTCAAATATTAGTGTGACAAGACGTTGAGTTTCCTCGGAAACATAACGGATGGCAGGAAATAAACCTGAATTGCAATATTATTGGAAGATTCACACATATTCGTAATCTGTCTAGAGTTTTTCTGATATGACTTTCTAAAACAGGAACAAAATTGACTCTTTGTCAATGTACTTTTCAACCAAATATGCATTTTGTTAGTGGTACAGCATTTGCATTACTTTTCACAAGCACACGAGGGTAGGAAACATGTAGGTCACATCTTATAATCTTAACTTTCTCCAGTTTAGATTGTGGATTAGTGAAAATTAAAGTTTCCCTTCTCTTCAGGCAACTTACCAATTCAAATGAATTGATAAGTGATTCAAGTAAGCTAATTCAAGTGATTCTATTCCCGCTGCTTCATGCTGAAACCTTTAATGAAATATTTCCCGAGCATAGTGCATGCTTGAAGGCACTGTAAGCCAATATGCACTTTAAAACCTATGCAGTCAGAGTTCTAAAATGCCGAATTTCTATATTGTCTTGTTGCATCAAATAAATCAAGAGACTTTTATTACAACTAGTAAAACTACAACATTTAAATCTGATTGCTGTTTCATTGGATTATTTTGTTTGGGTGAATTAATCGATATCTGTGCTTTTGCCATCCTTTCCAACAGTTCTTGATATCTCTCAAAAATGCATTGCAACTTTTCCGCACCAATTCTCTGACTTAATTTTCGTATTGGTGACACTAGGAAGCCACATATGTCCAAATCTGCCGAGTTCGGTATGTGAAGAGCCACAGCCATCGACGGAGTATCTACTGCAAGTAGTGTTTCACTCCATCTAATGCACTATCATCCTCGACCAAGAATCCTGGTAGTTTGTGACTAATGCACCGCTCGTATCAATCATCTCGGCATGTCAAATTAGCAATAAAAATATTTTTCACACTTTTTAAACATGATCCTCGGAATGGATACCTACTCTTGAGTCTTCCATCAATAAAATTCTATTGAAAAAATCGCACTCAACCTATTGTTTCATTGCCTTGGAGTTCGGATGCTGATTTCACGACCTTTTCGACGCATGTTTCTTGTGTGTCTTTAACACCGCCTCCGATTTCTTTTTTGTCTTCCTTGAATCTATTGCTACCGGGTGTTCCAGTTGCTCTCTTTACGAGGGGTGACATACATAACTGCACTTATGTTGACTGGTACGTTTAATGGAGGTAATATTCATCTATCTCGTAAAGTGGTTTTATTTGAATGCAGTATTTCAAGAAAGCAGATAACACAGGGCGACAGTGAAAATGCTTCGGGCTTAAAAATAGTGAATTTACATGTATTCCCATCTGCTGAAATCAAAACTCACCATAAAAATGATAGATTAGCTCTTGTTTTGGAGATAAAGTGACATTTCATTTTTTGAGTAAAGATTATAAATGTGTGGAATTTTTTTGGGGAGTTGGCACACTGTCAAATAACTGATACCGAAATTAAGGTTTACCAGAAGCAAAGAATCATGATAGATGTCAAAGGAATGTTGGTTCTTTGTTACGACAAGGGGCAAGGCCTGTTGAGTTGGGGAAAGTGTAACAAAGCCATGTAAGAAGCAGTGTCCTTAGAAGGTTTCTAAAGGAATTGTCACTTGACGTGTATGAATAGGGAATTCTTTGGATCATTTACAATGGCGACCAAAACAGCCACAAAGGGATTTTGTTTGAAAAAGAGTTTTGAGAGTGAAAGTTAGAGATATATACACGCGCAGCTGTGGTTAGAGGGCACTCTTCGGCGTAAGGCCGATGGGGACAGTTCGCGGCTATGAAGCATTATAAACATTGTTCGGCGTGAGGCCGATCAGAAGGTTCTTCGGCGTGCAGCCGCTAAGAGAGGAGTCTGAGACGTGAAGCCTATTAGAGCGGTCAACTTCTTCTGTCTTGAATATTTGTCGGGTCATCAAAATTTATCGAGTAATAAACAATTAGCATTCAGTCACTCTAAACCGAGATTGGTAACCCTCGGTTGGCAACTTCCATTTCGATGTTTGAAAAGAAGAAGCAGTGAATAAATAATTTGGAGACGGGCATTCCATTGTTGTGACAATCTCCTTCTCAAACACATCCAAGCATACCCTGAGAGAAACCTCATTGCTCGCCGACTTCTTTGTTCGCCACCTATATTTGCATCAAATTGGCGTTCCAACGTGGAACTTGTGTACACCCATAAGATTATTTGCTTCAAACTGGCGCACAACGTGGAGCTGTGGTAACCTTTGTTCGACATAATCATATTTGTATTATAACAAAACACAATAAGAGAGACATTTTGGAAACTAAGCAATGCAAAAGTTAAGAAAGGCATTTTTGTCGGAAAACAAATAAGAGAACTTGTAAAGGATCCTGCATTCGACCAAATTTAGGAGGGGAAAGAAAAGACAATTTGGGAAGCCTTGGGAAGCCTGTTTGTTCATGGATTTTTAGGCAACAAAACAGATAACAACTACAAGTATTTGGTGACCAAGTTTAGGAGGGGAAAGAAAAGAAAATTTGGGAAGCATTGGGAAGCCTGTTTGTTCATGGATTTTTAGGCAACAAAAGAGATAACAACTACAAGTATTTGGTGACAGCGCTCCTGCAAAAGTATCGTAACCTTGGATGTAAGATGTCCCTTAAGATCCATTTTCTCCACTCCCACCTAGACTTTTTCCCTCCTAGTTGTGGAGCTGTTAGTGATGAACATGGGGAGATATTCCATCAGGACATTTCTGTTAGGGAACAAAGATATCAGGACCGTTGGAATGGAGTAATGCTTGCGGATTACTGTTGGTCTTTGTGTAGGGATTCTGTGGAACTCCATCTCAAGAGAGAAGCTGAAACACGACGAAGTCAATAGGCCACCACGTGATTCTCTTCAGACACGACTATCTGCGAAGTATTTTCCCAGCAATTTATAACTCTTATCATGTAATTACCAGTTTATAAAATCAAATGCACTTTCATTGTTGTTAGCATGTATGTAATAAAAATGTATCCCTTTCTCTCAATCCGTTATCATGTAATACTTCCACCTTGTGTATATCATAGAAACTAGAGCCAATAAAAATTTTTCATTGTCATATTTGTTTTTCTCAACCCGAAATTAGTAGGAATTGCCTCATGCAGTGTTCGAAACATTCAAAAATTATTTTTGTTGCCCAATGTCATTAGTGTGTGAACAAAATTCCCCTTCCCCTTCCCCCTCTCCTTCTTCCTCCCCCTCTCCTTCTCCCCTCCTTCTCCACCTCCTCCCTCCCTCCTCCATTCCTACTTCCTTCCTCCTTCCTTCCTCCCTCCTCCTCCTTCTCCTTCTCCTCATACTCCTCCTCCTTCTGCTCCTCCACCTCCTCCTTCTTCTTATGTTTAAGCTTGCGCGTGTCTTTACGTCGAATCAGAAGGGGATGATAATCATCCTTCTTTCCGTTTTTCCTTTGGACGCCCTCCTCTCTTTCCTTGGGGCATCAGAACTCTTACTGCTCTTATTAGTCCAATACTTCCCACTTGCTCTACATGTAGATTTCACTCCACTTTCCCATTTTTGAAAATTTCAATAGGAACGTCCATTATGCCACATTCTTGCCTTATTAGTTCATATCTTACTTTAGTTTTCTTTTTCCCAATATTTCTTAGCGTATCAATTTCTGTTGCTCTCATTAGCGTTTAGTTTTTCTGGTTTCTGCTCAAGTTTCCGTTCCATATGCCTTTATTGGCCTAACTACTGTCTTATATATCTTCATTTTATTTTCTGTTTCCAGAAACTGACTTACTAGCTCCCAGAAACTGCAGAATCTTTATCTAAATGCCTTATAATCCAAATATTATTTATAAACATAAATAATACAACTGAATTCCAGGTATCTGAGCTTTACGTTGATTGATTTCACTGATACATTAAATGCCTTACTCATCACAAGTGCTTATACTTAAAATAGCTGATGGTCCTTTCTCATTACAAACCTATAAGTTGCCTAGCTAACAATGTAACTCTGGCTTGTTTCATTATGCATGGATTTTAATACATGGAATTATTTACATAACCGGAACATTATTTGCTTCAAATCCACTCTGAGTTAACAAATCTATGGATACTTATAGTTACAAAAACGTCGATGGACAAAGTACTGTGACATTTGGAGTGGTATTTCAAATGATCAAGGTTCACTGCTACGCGCGCATATCGTTCGGTGCTTATAGTGTTTGTAACCTCATTAAGTTATGTGATTCAATCTCAAATTATTATAATCACATTTATATAGATGAAATCAGAACTCATGCCTTATTTCTGTCCACAAACAATTCCACCTTCTTGTTTCAAAGTCTCTCCCTCCATTCTTTACTTTACAAGTATGTTAACAATTTTTATTGATATTTTTGTGTTTTCGGCACAACTTGGAGTAAAATGTCATTAGTTTGACATGAACTGAGAAATAAATATGCATGTCTTGCAAGTTCTGTGGGATAAAGAATGATCAATAAAGAATGATCACCATTTTTACGGACACAATTTTGCGCACTAAAATTCAATCTTATTATATTCTGTTAGCTTAATGTGAAACAAACACGCCGTAGTAGTTTCATTATTGGTACCCCTGATTCCCGCCTGTGAGAACCAGGTAAATTCAGACATTTTGAGTATCGCCTACCGCTGCAATGGAGGTAACATGCAGTTAAAGTTGGTGTTAGAGGAAGATCCGGAGTTTCTTTCAAACGTAATCACCGCTATTGAAGCTTGGCTTTATTATAATGATCATGAAAGCAAACAGCAAATCTCAGTGTGGAAATCTCCATCAGCAGCTCCCAAAAAGCAAAAGTGGTTGCTTCTGCTGCGAAAGTTATGGTCATCTCATTCTTTGATATTCATGGAATGGTTTATCAGTATGTTTTACCTGCACACACATCAGTAACTGGACAATACTGCAGCGATGTCTTGAAAACATTGCAAGTCCATATCAGACCACATTTCCGTGAAGCAGACTGGATGCTACACCACGGTAAAGCGCGGCCCCATATTGCCAATGTTGTTGCTGAATATTTTGCAAAACTCAACGTGAAGTGCATCCCTCACGCTCCCTATAGTCCGGATTTAGCCCCATGTGACCTTTTTCTATTCCCTAACTTGAAGAAACGCCTTCGTGGGAGGCATTATCCATCATCAGAAGCAGTGGTGAAGGCTGCAGAGGCGATTTTGAAGCATCTCTCAAAAATGGTTTCCAGCATATCTTTGAAGACTGGCAGAAACTCTGGGACAAGTGCATCGCATTCAGGGGAGCTGTTTTCAGAAGGAACATCAAAATTATGAGGATGAGTAAAGGTACGTTGTCAAAAGAAATTTGTGATCATTCTTTATTGAACAGCCGTCGTATATAACAGGAATTCATAAGAAGCAAATAAAAATAACTATATAAAAATATGTATCCATCTAAAATATGAGATTTTGTAAAATATATTTTTGTAAGATTAGCTGTTTTAAGCTACATTCTGCAGTTTGAGATGTAGCATAAGAAAACGTGCCCTCTTCTTTATTTTCTCTAACATGTTCCAAGTAGTTAGAGTACGCACTTAACTTAGACCCTATTTAGGGTCTTCACTGGAAATACTTGTTTTGTGGCCCCATGGATGAAGATAAGTTATTTTGGGACTAACACCCATGAATCTATGAAATATATTATTCAAAGACAAACACTTAAATACTAAATTAAGTATTTCAGTATACTGTTCAAAGCTGCAGCAAAAGGGCTTCAAAGAAAACCACTATGTGCCACCGCGGCTTCCCTCTACTTCGTCTACTTGTTCTTCAACATGTGGCGGAATTTAAGTTCTATAGGAAAACTGGAGATTATAAATAATCCCACCATAAAACAAATGCAAGAACAGAAGAATTGGGAATATAAATGTCCTGAAAGATAAATGCAAGGAATTCATGAGAAAAACGTAACTCATTTGGATAATTGTGTCTGAAATATCATCACACCTGTTTATTAGTTATAAACAAAAAATATAAAATATAACATCAACAAATTATAGTCTTCCAAAAGGCAGAAATTTCTAAATCAAGCACAAGATGAAAAAGAAAAGAAAGTTAGAACAGACTTGTATTTATTTCATAAAGGTAATTGTTAAGCAAAATAGCTGGCAAATGGAATGTACCTTCAATTTTCTAATATTCTACCTATTGTAATGCTTATTACCACTTCCGCAATTATATCAGTAGAGAACATTTGTGTGTACAAGTCGATGTTTGTTATGTCTGTTTATGTGTGCCCAGCATAATCTCAGAAAACCTGTCATCCAATGTGATGATTCTTTCGCCACTGGTAAAACGCAATTTTTTAATAGAGCCACACACACTGCCTCCAAAGTTTGAATTCCATGACCTTTTACTTTCTCTGATTAACCTCTTCGTATGGAGGCCTAATACCTCACCAAAGGCTTTGAAGCTACCGCCTGAGGCCAGATACCTGCAGAGAACCACAGGAAGTTACTTCTGAGAGGCTCTCTAGAGTCCGAGCCTGTTGCGAGAGTGACGAAGTAGATGAAATAACGGTAACATGGATGAGAGGAAATGTGAAGACCGAGTAGTGCTGGAATGAATGTGGAGAAACCTGCTCGACCGCCGTTTTGTTCACCACATACGGTTCCCCGGGCAGTCAGCCGTGACGTCTTGGTAAGAGGTGAGTGGCCTCGGCGCCTTTTCATAGTCACGTAACTAAATTTCAGTGTGGTTTCTTGAAATGTGGATAGAATGGACCATTTTGGTGCTATATTACTTAGGTGGACTTTCAGTGACTTCGGGTCATAAAAGGTAAATTGGGAGGGTTAACCGTGATCGCTTGCATTGTTAGAGAAAATCTATCAACTGACATATTGCTCTGATTTGTTTAGTTTCCGTTGAAACTGACGTAGAGTCAGTAAGACCAGAGCTGATATCTCTAAACACCATTACAGTGGAATTAAATGTATAAATACAATGCAAACATTTGAAAGCGGTATTATTCAAAGCGACGTGCATTGTTAGATCTTTTGTAATCTTGTGTAACAGATATGCATTGTTTAAATAATGTGGAAAGAATATCACAAATATAGAGTAGAGGTTAATTGTTTATTTTAAATTGTACAGGGCTGGAAAGTTTTAAAGGCATCCCTTAATCTTTGTTTCACATAAGCTTGCCCCATATCTCTAAATGATCACCTGACCTTATCACCTCTCATTGGCTGCTGTTGTGGTATAGACTGTTGTGCGGTAAAAATCAGTTCGTTATTTAACGTGGTGATATATCTTTATATATTGGAAGAGAATTGTCAAAATTATGTTTTCGTAAACGTTTGAATTAAATATATTACGCAACAGTGTTGATTTATCTGAAATGCATGTTAATTCTTAAACGAAGTAAAGAGGAGGTTCCTTTGCTCAGAAGCCCGTCTTTCACATGGCACGATAGCACGTGCGTCAGCGGTAGTGACCACATATTTGTTTAAATGACTTTTATCACTGACCTTATTTTGAACTGGATTAGTCATATATCGCCATTCGAAGGTGTGTTGTGTCGAGTGCGACTGCTAAATTATTTTATTGATCGCTTATTGTGCGTGTACTTATTATATACTTAATGGCAGAGCCTACCGCCAGTTTTTCGTTGAAGCATCACAATGGTAAAACCTTTACAAAGTGGCGAAAAAAGAATTGTGGTGCATATGTTTAATGCATTCACAAAGAGGAATCCGTCTTTGTCAGTGAGAGAAGTCTAACACCTTGCTCTGAACTTACAGGTGTGAGTGTTGGGTCCGTAGGAACATCGTGACATGAAATTGAGACAACAGGAAAACTTACCACTCCAGGGGTGATATTGCTGTGTTGCGAAGACGTTATTTAAGGACAATACAAATCGCAACACATACTGCCTTGACGAGACTTTTTTAAATGAAGGACACACGACAAGTATGGCGTGAAACGAATTTTAAGACTGAAAGACAAGCATTGTTGCAAGGTATGTGTGCTGGTTTTAAAAATTTCCAGTGGAAAAGGCCGAAGGCCTTTCGTTATAAACTTGTTTCAGTTTCATTGCTCATCCATTCATTCAGTTTTAACATGCTCAGTTTCATTATAAACTTCATTATTTTTTCATGCCGTTATATTCTTATTTGTATGATTTTGCCTATTTTCCTGGCAATTATTATGACGTTTACTGCAGGTGTAAATATGACGGGAGAGCTCCCACCTAGGCCTATGGCGTGAAAGTATTAGCCAATTAGGGTGAGGCGGAAGGTAGCTACACGTGGAGTGATGCATGTCAGCGCGGCAAGGTTATATGAAACAGAGATTAGGTAATTTCAACTTATAAATAACAGGATATTGCGGAGTTAACTAAGGCACTATTGAATTTTTCAAAAAACTTATGGATAACATACAGAATGCTAATTATACTGGTATTCTTCCACGCTTTATGTAAAAAGTGCCACTATGCTGACCAATGTGGACAAATCTTTAGACGAATACGCTTTAGATAAAAGTACAAATTAAAGAGTTTATGATAAAAGTCACCTCAATCTTTATTTCCCAACTTATGTAGATACGTAGGACTGGCTTGCTTACAAGGCTCTCTGTCCATCCATCCGTCCGTCCGTCCGTCGCAGTTGGCAGGCTGAAAAACAGCTCGAGGTGATCTGTACCTGCTCGGGATAGAGCTTAACCACGTAGTGGCTGAATGTGGATGTTTCAGGATGTCGGGTGAAAATTAGGTAGGGGGAAGAAAGGAGGTAGCATGTTGCTCATCAACGGCTGCAGACTCAGGTGCAACGGCATCTCGTGCACCGCTGGTGGATTAGTTAATAAACTAGGAAAACCAGATATTTAGATATCCAGACAAAAATCTTTGGTGATTGTAATTTTGTTTTGGCTGGAATGAGTGCCTTGTGGTTACCAGTAGTGTCCGCATGCCATGCGGGCTGGCCGGTACCGCTTTAAGCGACATTCACGGGGTAAATACTCCCCAAAAGATCTAACTAGGGCGCTCTGATGTTGAGGTAAACTCTCGTAAAATTTCTTGGCCCGGAGCATAATTTCAGCCTCCATATATAGGAGGGATGAAGCCTCACGGGGAACCTTCGCCATACAGAATAAATAACCCGAAGGCACCTACTCCGTACACGTTGAAGCAGTAGCAGATTAGAGCCTGTGGCCATACCCCAGACTTCATGCGCGCAAAGCATGATAGGGAGGACTAGAGGGTGAAAGAGGCGCAACTTCAAGGGAACTGATGTCGCAAACCGCCACACAGGCTATAGCGATGTAAAGGCACTGCACGTTCATGCGATAGCTCCCGGATATACTCCCGAAAAGTTAGGCCTCTATCCAGTTTCACTGCCAAGTACATATTTGATGGAATTTTCCTACCTATCCCTTTGCCTAGAGTAAGTGAATTTGGGGAAATTTGGTGGGAAAGGGCGCTTGGTAAATTTGATGATTTGGCGTTTCTCTGTGTTGATGGGCTGCAGCCTCCATCACACGCAGCAACTGCTGGGACGTAGAGTGCCCAGGACGAAACCCAAACTGGTGAGGAGGGATGGCTTGAATGTCTCCCAGCACAGGGGACAAGCGGGTTAAAATAGTGTCCCGAATGCCTTCGAGAAAACAGAAAGGAGGCTGATGGAGCAGTAACTGTCAGTATGGACCGGGCCTTTCCCTGGCTTCAAATGCATATCACCCGAGCCTCTTTCCACTTTCGTGAAGGTAGCACAGAGCGAGACACATGCTGAACACAAGAGTACACTTGATTTTCAATCAAAAGTCTAATATTTTGGAACAAAAAATTCAAATTCTAGGTTTAATATCTTTAATTACTCTAGTACTTTACTTTATCGTAATATTATTAACTAATTTTTGTAAGGAAAAGCACGGTCCTGTAAGAAAGCTAGCGGAGTATGTTTGGCGTTATACCATCAGGTCCGGCCGCCCTTTTAGGGCTGAGTCGCCGGATTATGCCCTGGAGCTCACTAGGTCTCATAATTGGAAGTCGGTCCTCCATAGCCGGGGAAGCCGAAAATATTGACGAACCTCCTGCCGAACGCCGTTGGAGAAGTCTAGGTCCTGGGGGTCCTTTCTAGGCCTCATGGTCCGCTCGAGGTATTCATGAATTACAAGGCTGTGATCGTTAGCTTCCTTTTATGCTGCAGTGAGAAATTATTTTCATGTATCCTCAAAATTTTCTTGAAGGAACTGTCGTAAAATGATATAGAGGAATTTATACTAATTATCTCTTTATCCCGTATACTTGAAAGTATTCCAAATAACGGAATAAATATCGAGCATAATCGTGGGAACGTCTGATTTTGTCAGCTTCCCACAAAGTTCTTCCCAAACTGTATCGGGAAGTGACCTCTGGTGCTGAAAGAAGAATTTTGTAAATAATTATAGCAGCTTAAATGTTAAATCTTTGTTAACCTTCAGGGTTTTGGGTTTCATAGTTAACTAAGAGCATAAAACCTTTTATGCTTTTTACCTGAAATATATCATTCCATAATGATCATTAAATACCCCTTAATTTTACGAAGATATCTCTGTATCTCTTCTTTTTCCTGCCCTAAATGTGTAGCACTGGACGATCTGCTTTATTCCCCTTTCGAAGGAACCTATGTGAAGGACTATTACCCGCAATCTCAGGAACAAGTGGACAGCATGCTCAGAGACCACGAAGAACAATTGGCATATACTTATATATTATTCATATAATGCAGAAACCTTTAATGTGCACAATTACATGAGATGGAACAATTTCAGGTCATAAACTTAAACCCTTTAGAAAAAGTGTCGTCATAGTCTGGGATATATCATCTTAGAGTAAAATCTCGATTTACTGATCCCAAATTTTAGCGATTGTATCTCTTTTCACAATTATTTCACAGGTGAACTGTTACACCATAAATTCAAAATAAATAAAACAAAATGTTGATACATATATATAATTATTGAAAGATATGATGTATCTATGGAAAAAGAATAAAGGTTATTTCATTAATGTCTATAAAAAACAATCCAATACACCATGTATTCATTATAGCTTTTTAGCCCTATGTTATAATTGCTGAAGTATTACATCATCTATGTATATCCGTTACAGTATAATATAACCGGTCCTTCCATTAGGCTCCACAGATCGAATCAACCATTTCTTTTCGGTGTAGTTAACAACCTTTGTTTTCTACTCCATGGCACTCTGAATATTCCAACATGTTCCTTTTAATCCCATCGTTGGTATTCAAATACACAAACTTGATATGATCTTTCTAATGGTTTAGAAATTTTTAATATTAAATTAGAAATTTTGCAGCCCAATGTCATTCAAAACGAAATGCTACTTTTAATGGCGAAATAATTACACTGGCCAACAATGAAAATTTTTCGGGCTTCAAAATAGTGAATATACACGTATTTCCATCTGATGAATTCAGCAATCACCATAAAATGATAGATTAGCTCTTGGTTTGAAGATAAAGTGACATTTCATTCTTTAGAGTGTAGATTTTAAAGTTGAGGGAAATTTTTTCGGTGTTGGCACACCTGTCAAATAACAAAACACAATCAGAGAGAAACTTTTGAAATTAAGTGATGCAAATGTTAAGGAAGGCATTTATGTCGGACCACAAATAAGAGAACTTGTAAAGGATCCTGCATGTGATCAAATTTTGGAGGGGAAAGAAAAGGAAGCTTGGGAAGCCTTCAAGGATGTTGTTCATGGATTTTTTGGCAACAAAATAAATGAAAACTACAAGTATTTTGTGACAGTGCTCCTGCAAAAATACCGTAACCTTCGATGCAATATGTCCCTTAAGATCCGTTTTCTCCACTCACCTAGACCTTTTCCCTCCTAGTTGTGGAGTTGTTAGTGATGAACATATGGAGAGATTCCATCAGGACATTTATGTTATGGAACAAGGATATCAGGGCCGTTGGAATGAAGTAATGCTTGTGTATTTCTGTTGATCTTTATAAAGGGTTTCTGCGGAACTCCATCACAAGACGCAAGCTAAACGACGACGAAGTCAATAGGCCACCACATGATTCTCTTCAGACACGACTATCTGCGAAATATTTTTCCAGCAATTTAGAACTCTTAGCATCTAATTACCAGTTAAAAGAATCAAATACACTTTCATTGTTATTAGCATGTATGTAATTAAAATGTATGCTTTTCTCTCAATCCGTTAATATGTAATACTTCCACCTTCTGTATATCATATAAACCAGAGCTAATAAAAATATTTCATTGTCATATTTGTTTTTCTCAACCCAAAATTAGTAGGAATTTCCTCATGATGTGTTCGAAACATTAAAAAATTATGGTTTTGTTGCCCAGTGTTATCAGAGTGGTTGAGTAATTTTGGAAATTACACCAGGAATATAAACTAAGAAACAAAGAAACCCGCAGAAATTATATCTCCTGGTATGAATATAAATTTCACAGAAGGAGAGGCAGGAAGTGAGGACGGGGTTGAGAGGGAAGAAAATCAGGGGGAATGGAAGAATATGGAGAGGGAAAGAAATGGAGATTTTGTTTCCTAGGAGACGCAAAGCTGAAACTCATTTAGTGTTCCACATCGTATTTTACTCTTTATTTTTTCTAAGTTAAGCGTAACCATTACTTCATTTCTAAAATATAAAGCTAACCTGTATTAGTAGGTGGTTTCCTTAAATCATTATATCTACGTTTCTCTCTGTAAGAGTCAGTGTCAAGTGGAGTAGAAACTTAAGATATCGAAAAGCTCACCGACTATTTTAATACCGAAAGGAAAGCGGTCTCGGAGTTCCATAGAATGAAAGGGAATCATTGAAAATTTTCAATTGGGCTTCCATTATGTCAGATAAATGCAAAAATAATTACTTTAATCTAAGTAGGGGCATTCTCCCGTTGTGATAACTTTTAACTTCTATAACAACTTTGGTTTTCTCGGAATGACTTAGATATAACGTGTAAATTACATGGGTTCCATTTTGAAAATCAGGGAAGGCAAAATTTCCCTCAGCGTCATTATTATTATCATTATTACTATCGAGGAAATCGGCGAATCCCATTATTTTTCCTGCATTAATGTGACGGCCCCTTGCTTCCCTCTCTTCTGATCCATTTTTAAACGAGTGTCATAAAAAATTCTTCATTAACTTAAATTTCTATTCGGTCTTGATGCGACGGTGGAATTCAGGGTTGGCCATTCTACTTACAATCAACGTTTTAAGACGTTGAAACGAAAAGGAAAATGCAAAAAAAGGTAACATTAAATTTGTTTGTCATACAAATAGCCATTAGTTTCATATCCATTTCGTAAATCTAAACATAAATTCCCGATTTGCTGTATAATATTAGTTTTCCACCATGCGCCATTTAATTATTGCATAAAGTCTTACGGTGGACGGGTCCTTAAAACTTACGTGCTCACTCAAACACTCGCCATAAAAGCTCATCTGACATCTTACAAAATTTGTCTGTCTTAACTGAAATAAAGGTTTCCAGAAATAGCTATGTGATGCATTTGTTTATAGATTCAAAGGGGATAGCTGTAACCAAATGTTTAAAATGTTACAAAGTCACACACCATTTTTCTAAAACTGTTTGGTTTGGATACAGGAACCGTAAAACCTGTATTTACTGTGACATTCCGGTATGGAATTTTAGTGTGAAAATTATCTACCTACTAATTTTTTGGTAAGGAAAGTAAAAATACACAGCCCAACACGGGTCTTCAGAAATTATACTGCAATACAGTCAAAATGATGCGACTGCAACCTAATGGACATAAATCTGGAAGATAAACCCTCAACGTTTTATTTGAACACATTGCAAGTTTTCTATGTGATACTTCACGTAACAGCACACATATCAAGTTGATATTCAATCTGCTGTCAAAGCTTGTACAGTATGTCACGGTCAGTTTAGAAGTGGTCCCGCATATCAACTAGTGTTGCTGGAAAAGGTAGTGCGTAACCGTCAACCTTTACGAAACCCTACATGAAGTAATAACATGAGGAAGAATCAGGTGGCCTGCAAGGAGGTTAAAGGTGTAGTGTTTAACGCCCCATTTTACTATATGCGGCACCGCAGGCGTTAACACTGATGATACATGAAATAAAGAAGGAATACCGGTGGAATGAGATGGGGGGAAACCGGAGGTACTGGAGAAGACCCACCCTATTGCCGTGTTGTCCATCATAAATATCACTATGCGGGAATCGAACCCGGGCCACCTTGGTGAGAGTCGAGCTGTCTAACCACTTAGCCAAGGCGCGGCCACCGAAGGAGCTGTTGATCCTTCAAACTTCACGGCCCATCCATCGTTGTTGACCTTTTCCCAAACGCTGATAGAGTAATCTAGATGGGCACCATCTAGTTAAACAATGAAGTTTGCACAAACAAAACAAGAAAATACACTTTGTGAGCTTATCATTGGAACCAATTTCAAAATATTACATTGTAATAGATTTCACATACCAAGTAACTAGGTTTCAGTAACATAGTTACTGAATTTGTATCCTTCATCTTTACTTGTTCTATAGAATAAAACCAATAGACCATGAAGATTGATGTTAGAAGCATTTTGGGTTCTATTTACATTAGTTTCTCCATTCACTCTTCCACTGTTGACGAGGGCTGTTCAATAAAGAATGATCATAATTTTTTACGGTCATAATTTTTCGCAATCAAATTCAATCTTATTATATTCTGTTAGCTTGATGTGAAACAAACACGCCACAGTAGTTTCATTGTTGTTACTCCTAGTTTCCGCCTGTAAGAACCAGGGAAGTTCAGACATTTTAAGTATTGCCTACCGCTGCAATGGAGGTTACATGCGAGGAAGAATATACGGCTTTGGAATTGTGCTTTCGTATCAACAAATCTTCAGTTGAGGCCTATGGAGTCTGTTCTTCCCTACAGCAGAAATCGAAGGTGGTTTGAAATGTTTAAAGAGGAGAGACAATCAATTTCAAAGGAAGGTGGACCCGTTGCTCCAGCTACTGCTCTTAAGGAAGAAAACATCAACACTGCTGCTGTCATCGTGAGAGAGGATCGACGAATTAACTTAAGATCACTTTCTGAAATACTGAACATTTCATTGGGTGCCACATTTCCGTGAAGCAGGCTGGATGCTGCAGCTGGCCGCATATTGCCAATGTTGTTGCTGAATATCTTGCAAAAATCCACATGAAGCATCTCTCACCCTCCTTATAGTCCGGATTTAGCCCCCTGTGCCCTTTTCTATTCCCTAACTTGAAGAAGCGCCTTCGTGGTAGGCATTATCCATCATCAGAAGCAGTGGTGAAGGCCGCGGAGGCGATTTTGAAGGATTCCTAAAAAATTGTTTCCATCACGTCTTTGAAGACTGGCAGAAACGCTGGGACAAGTGCATCGCATTCAGGAGAGGCCATTTTGAGAAGAGCCATCAAAATTATGAGGCTGAGTAAAGGTACGTTGCCAAGAAAAGAAAAAAAAAAGTTGTCATTCTTTATTGAACCGCCCTTGTACAATTATCCTTACAAACTGATATTTTCCCTCTACTTATTGTTAAACGCATAAACCTCGATTGTCATTTAGATTGGTTATTTACACTTAAGAAGAATACAGCAGGCCAAAAAGTGAAGTCAAGCGTAAGAAGGAATGTTGCTGTGTTAGAGTTTCGAAGTGTCATTTCTTTCAAGACTACGAGGAAAGACTGGATTAAGACTTACACATTGATAAAAGTATATTTTGGAAATATTAATTATCTCTTACTTCTTACAGTTATACAAAATTTTCAGAATGAAAAGGCCGTCATAGACCACTCTCAGAAATTTCAATATGTACAGCATTTGTCCATACATAATCAACTATGGCTAGGTGGCTGGCCCCGTAGATCCGTCGGTAAAGCACCTGCCTTGCCGTGTTAGGAGTCTCGGGTTCGATTTCCGGCGGTGGGTTCGGGAATTTTCTCCGACCAAAATAAATCCCCATTTTCCCCAGAGTCTGGAAGTATGAATGAGAGTGTGAATGTATGCGTAATCTAATGATTAAATCCCAAAGAATACGAGTTAACACCTTCGACATGTTCCAAAGGAGAACGGCAGCCGTTATGACAATTACAGTAATAAAATGGAATGCAGGCAGGATATAAATGGAAAAAATAACTCTTTTAGCTTATTATTGTACATTTACATAAAATTCAGGACGAATGAAGAGATAATCTGGGACAATATATTGATTACAATAGTCCAAACTTATATTTTTCATTCATAAAAGCCTCTTGCTAGTTAATATCAGTAGAGAGTAAATTCTTATACAAATTACAAAAAGAATCGTTCAGTAAAAGGGTTATTTGTCAAGGGGAAATTGCTTACAAATCGTAATAATGTCTCAGTTTAGTAGGGAATAGTATACACTAACCCAAATTTTCATTTCACCTTCCCACCGTTTATGATAGGAAGAGAAAGCATTGCACTCCACCCAAAGCTTGGATATAAAGCTTTCACTGGAAATGGATGTTTTAAGATGATGTCCCTCATAGCCTCGATCGCTAGAGCGTGTATCTCTAGCGTTCCGCTACGTACAAGTTCGTGGGTTCTAGTCCTGCCTTGGGCAAGGGTGTTGGTGTGCATAGCGTGGAAACAATGTAAGTGTAAAATCAGGAAAATAAAAATATAAAAAGAAGTCACCTGAATCTAATAAAAACTCAAAAATAAATAGTAGGTGGAACGTTAAATTGTAGCACACGTTTAGCACCTTCGTGGTTGCCACAACAAGGCCTTCAAAATCATTCTCTACCTCAAAATACCCTTTATAATTTACCCCTTGGTTGTAACTTCTCTTCTCAAAATTGGCTCTGACGTTTCAGATCTGTATCCAATATGTTTTAGCTTTTTTGTGAAAAATGAGACGCATATCTTAAGCTTTAAGGGAATAGTGTCTGAAGATACGTTCATTCTGAAAGAACTTTGCATAGGTAGCAAATCATACGAGATAAATAAAATATTTACTACTCATGAAAAATACAGACGCCGTTAAAGCATATAAATTAAGTGCAACAACATTTAGTTGTGGAATTAACTATTTCCGAGATATGTTTATTAGTTCAAATATTCAACTTAGATTTTTCTCAAACGGTAAGTCTGTCTGTCTGTCTGTTATCTATTCTAACTTTATTGTTATGCAATAAAGGATGCATATTCAAAGCCATAAAGTAGCAGGCGGCTCCCATAATATATTAAGGTTTCTTAAAAGCTTCTGTTTTTATTATACATAAAAGGAAATATGTAATAATAAATTTTGTGCACACGATTATCTTATATTGAATGAATTATTTAGAAGAACAAGTTTTTGTAAGTTTCATCAAAGAATGAATGAAGGTAATCTACTAAAGGTAGCATAAAAATGAAAGATGTAAGTTTGGAAATCTGTTTTGTGCAGTTAGATGTTTTAAACTTAACTTCTTGCAGAAATTCAAACTGATAAACATGTGCATGCATCATTACATTGCTCCAGAAATGTCCTTTCTCCCGTGAAATCTTTATAATTAATTTTGTAATGTAATTCTTTATCATGAGGTAGGGCAGTTAAATTATATAAGGCCTGTAGGTATATAAAATAAAATGAGCCTAAAAGAGAGTTAGATATAAAGAGAGATGAAATTATAAAATGTGAGATTAATAAGCTTTCAACTCATTGAAATTTTCTGTTTCGCCATGTTTACAGGTTAATTTTCTTGGAAGTGTTGATTGCAATCTATTTCTGGAATAAACTTGTCACGGTATCCATGTAACTCTCTTATAAATACGTCCCAGAAATGAAGTATTTTTAACTTCCTTATCACTTAGAAAGATGGAGAGGGAACTTCATGCCACACATCTTGATATCTCTGGGAGACTCCAGTGGAATCTTCTGGAAAAAATAACTGTAGCACACCTTTTTTATAATTTGTGTTTTTGAATTAATTTGTGTTTCTTCTTCTTTTTTTTAGTAATTTACGTCCTCCAACGTTAAGTCACATCGGACGATGAATGGACTGAGTGAAATGATGCTCAAATGAGCACAGGGTCCATAGAGCTTAGAGCAACCAGACATTCGCCTTTCAGGATAAGCGAAACCCTGGAAAAAACCTTATCCAGGTAACTCACCCTGACCGAGATTCGAACTCGGGACCTCTTGAACGTGAGACAGCCATGCTACCACCACGCTACCGAGGCGGGCATTTAATGAGTGTAAATTGAACTAACACAAAATTAATTGAATTCCTTTGTAACTTTGTGAAGTTCGCGGAAACGTTTTTACTAAGCTAAAGAGAAAATCCCTGACTTAAATCGTAGAAGTCAGTCGAATGTGCGACGAGCTACGTACGTGCTGACTGCACTGATGAACAATGAGACGCAGCTAATGCCAACAGTCGTGTTGGTACATCAACATTTCGTTCTAGAATGTCTATTTCTTCTAGGGGAGTCGGTTTCGTACAAATTAGTTGATACAGTTACAAACTAGGACGACGTAGACAAATATTCCACAGAGTTTTTAAATTTAATTAGAGTTGCCAAGACTCTCACCTCACAATTTGAAATTAAAGGTGTGATCATGTTGCATAACATTAACCACAGTAGAGACTGTGCAATGGAACGAGACTACCGTTGAAAAAGCTTATTAATAACGTCATCGAGGCAACAATCATCAAGGGGTAGTACAAAAGACATGTTATCTTTATCCCACGTATTCCGCTGATTCTGATGGATTTACCTTTTGTTGTTAAGCGTCTACAATTTCCCGTGCGTTAGACATTTGCGATGACGATAAATAAATGGCAAGGACCGTCGTTCGAAATTTGCGGAGTTAATTTTTAGTTTCCCTGTTTCTTGTGTTCCCGCGTCGGAAAAACATCAACTTTATATTATCACGAGCCATTGTTGCAACTGGGCGGCCGGCGCGCACAAAGGGACAGAGATAAAGCGCGGAGATAAAACGCTTGCCGAAACAGATAAAGGTAAACGACTGGAAGGTTCCCTTTCTTGATTGTTGTAGAACATTCCATTAATTTCTGGAACAGTGAGCGGAGATATAAAAGAAGCCGTGGCTAGTTCATCGGGACAGATCATAATGGTACTCTATTTCAAAAGTGAGGACTGTAATTTGAAAGTGCACAATGGTTTCACATCTACCCGATGTGAAACGATTTTAGCAGGTGTTCCTCAAGGTTCAGTACTAGCACCACTCCTCTTTTATATCTACACTTATGATCTTCCTGCTATATCTCCAATATGCACAGCTTTATATGCCGATGATACTGCTCTCTTTTATTCTCACTCCGATATCTGTCATGCTATTCCATGAACTACAAACTGCACTGGATCGACTAGCTCACTGGTTCTCTAACTGGCGTATTTCCTTCAACACTAACAAGACCGAGGTTACGATCTTTTCTTTACGTCCTTATAGGGCTCCTCCTTCACTACAGCTGCTCGGTGAATAGCTCTCATGGTTACCAACCAGTGTGCCAGTGAAGTATCTTTGGGTGCTATTGGACACTCGACTAACTTGGAACGCCCACATCTGTCGGTCTGTTACACTTGCGTCTGCACGGCTCTCAAAACTGTGTGTACCCTTTACTCAACATGTGCACCTCACTTGGTTATGAATCCTCACTTCCGTCCCATTTTGACCTATGCAACTCCAGTCTAGAGGGGCACCAGCAAGACTAACCTCCGCCGTCTGCAGGTATTACAAAACAGGGTGCTCCTTACAGCTACAAATGCTACATGGTTCATCAGAAACTAACAACTTCATCACGAGTTTGGCATTCTACCAGTTCACAATTACATCCGCCGGCTGGCAGGACCTTTCTTTTACCATCTCCAGGAGGTCCCTGGAGCTGTTACGTACAATCTCGGCGCTCGCACTCGCCAACTAACTCGCCTAAAGCGTAGATTGCCATAAGATCTCCTCCTGAGTGACCTATCCAGCACAGATGACGGAGACGAGAGATACCTATCAGACTTAAAGTCCTCAATTTGTGTTACAGTGATCCTGCCATATTTAGCTAGAGGAGTCGTTCATGGCTACCTCAATTGTTATGTGTACGGATACTAAGTGTCTCAATAACAAATATCTCTAAAGCATAGCTGCTGATCGATGTAAAAAAGTGCACTCTTTTGTTTATTTCTGTGTGCAGAGGTAACGAGAGATTTTGTTCGTTTATATTACGTCAGCTTGCTGCAAAATGGTTGTACAAACAGTATCTTTCTACGGAAATAAAGGGCATTTTGAAATTAAACATCCTAGACCTTCTTCTTCTTCTTCTTCTTCTTCTTCTTCTTCTTCTTCTTCTTCTTCTTCTTCTTCTTCTTCTTCTTCTTCACTTCATGGCATAGGCAATCAAGTGCCTGTTCCACCTTCGAAGTCCTCCAGCCAAAGTTTCCTGGTTCTGCCCACCGATCTCCTACCTTTAGGATGATACTGTAATATTTGTTTTGTAAGTCTATTATCTGGCATTCTTTCAACAAGTTCCTTCCATTTTTGTTTGAGTTCTTTTAACCTAATATTCATAGTAAAAATGTCCAGCTCTTCTCTTATATTTTCATTCCTTATTAAGTCCCTCTTCGTGCATCGTTTCACACTTCTCAAGAATTTCATTTCTGAAGCCTATATTTTACTCTGTTGCTTTTTAGTTAACGTCCAAGTGTCACTTCCGTATGTCAGTATAGGTACAGTTATAACTTTGTAGAACTTTAATTTTGTTTCTTTACGTATTTTGTTTCTAAATGTTCTATTTATTGTTCCAGACACTCTTTGAAATTTGCATATTTTATTGTAAACATCATATTCCTTGTCATAACTAACATCAGTTCCCAAGTAGTTCAAATGGCTTACCTGTTCAACACAACGATTATTTATAACTATTTTTGTTCTAATTGGCTCTTTCCCAATGAATGTTATTACCTTTGATTTTATAAAATAAATTTTCATATTATATTGCTTACAAAGTTCACTAAGCTTAAAAATAGATTTTTCAGGGCAGACTCGCTAATTATCCTAGACTTTAATTCTAAGAATCCACAAAGTTACGATACATTTACAAACCACAAAAAAGTAAAAAATATGTATTGTTTATCAGAAAGCTTAATTATAACTGTGTTGTATTGTTGCCAGATCAGCTAGTACATAATAAAGAGGGAAACCTAGGGAAGCGATAAAGATGTAGGATAAATAGCCATGATTGGTTCAAACAACATTTTGTAGTGTGTTATTGGCCAAAAGTGGTTAATAAGAGAAGTACGCCTGCTTCTCATTCCATTAGGGTTAGTACTGAATAGAAACACCTCCAAGGTTTGAAAAATATTGTTGCAAAGCAATTTGCAGGTTTATCAGTATGACTTAGAAGAACTGATTACCATTATCTGTGCAACGGAAGGAACAGAAACAAATGCCTGAAAACTGATACTTTAGTAGGTTTTCCTTCTTAAAGTTAGGACGCATCACTGTCCCTCTCCTTACAAGGAGCTGAATGAGAATTATTTAGCCGAACTCTATCGTGTTCTTAATTACATTCTGGAGGCGGTCTCTCTGTCGCTATCAATAATGACATTCTTTTCTAGAACACAGTCATCAGCGTCCAAAGAGGAGAATTAAGTGCTGACAAGAGAGTTAGAGGGGAAGAGCTAAAACGGCGACAGGATATAATTGTCCCTAGCAACAGGGGCGCCAAAACTCGCTTTCCTGCACCAGAAGGACCCTGTCACTCGTCAACAAGTTTTGTGATGTAAAAACGTTTTACATTTTCTTCATTTTGCTAAAGATATACCGGTCCTTATTGCACACGAGTGATTCTAATGAAAATGTCATTAAATAGTTACAGGGCTACTTAATGAGCGACCTATCTAGGTAAGGTGGTAGCTTCCCGCTCAATTTCCATCGACCGTCCGCTCTGCTTTTGTTTTTTTTCCTAGTTTTCCGTGCTCGATAGGGTAATCCTGGAGTAGTTTATCATTTACCAGGATTTCCTTTCGATGATATCCGTTTCACTGATTTCCATCTCATTCTTCAGTTATGTTTCTAGGTTTCGTGGTGAAAGGCGGTGCTGGACATCTGACAGATGCTCGTTCAGAGGATACAAGAGAGCTGCGTGGTTTACGGGAGCTTCATCTACCTCTCTGGTGGCTCCAACAAAAGAACGGAGGATATTTGTGGCATGGTAGTATGCAACCAATAACCTCCTTTAATTCTTTCACCCCATCCCTTACTCCTAGAGGTTGTTTGATACAATAGAACTATTAAGGTTCAAATGCTTTCAGTTGTATAAACTTTACCTAAACGATAAAAGCATGGCTGTAGTGCCTAAATGTATTTTTAAAAACTCTCTGTCTCTGTCTCTGTTCCCTGTGTGTGGGTTTGGAAACGCACGTAATTTAAGTAAGGTTCTTCCAATAAATTGACAAGAAGAAGATGTGGGTAACAAAATTTTTAACACACTTTTCATTTGGCTGAATATTTACATTCAATAATTGTTTAAATATCAATATAAATGTCTTAAAATATCATACTAATCTAAATTGTGAAACAGAAATTTTAATTTAAGCTCAAAATACTATTACTATTACTATTATTACTATTACCACCACTACCACTATTATTACTACTAGTACTATTATTACTACTATTACTATTATGATGATGATGATTATACCATTATTATTACTATTACTATTATTATAATTATTTTTGTTGTAATTATTATTGTTGTTGTAATTATTGTTGTCATAGCCGTTGCCCTTTGCATTATTATTATTATTATTATTATTATTATTATTATTATTATTATTATTATTATTATTATTATTATTATTATTATTATTATTATTATTATTATTATTATTATTATTATTATTATTATTATTATTATTATTATTATTATTATTATTATTATTATTATTATTATTATTATTATTATTATTATTATTATTATTATTATTATTATTATTATTATTATTATTATTATTATTATTATTATTATTATTATTATTATTATTATT
>CM060947.1:222092782-222185282 GCA_030765055.1 Mantis religiosa | reverse complement strand
AGCGTCCGATATGACTTAACGTTGGAGGACGTAAATTAGAAGGGAAAAAAAGAAAGAAAGAAAGTCGCCCCTATTTGCGCCTTCACCTCGGTCTAGCTCATGTGAAGTGTCCCTTATGCCCAACGTTGTTCGGAGTCCACGGTATAGGGTCCTCTCGCCTCACCTTCATTTTTGCTATCACCCTATCATTGGTGGCAATGGACACCGCCCTCAGGGTGACTCCACCTGAGAAATGCGTCCGGTCATCAGGTGGTGGGGCAAGGTCACTCCGAAGGCCTTAGTTTCCACATGGGTAGTGTTGGTATAAATACATATTTGTTATTATAAATTTATTTTAAAAACATTTAAGAAGAAATCCTTATGAATTGCTGGAGGTGTTTGTGAGGAGAATAACACTAAACGAGTGGAAGCAAGACGTGTGATAAAGTTAGTTATCAATGGTAAGGCATCAATAATATTAACTTCCTTTGACGACGTTTTTGGAATATTTTAATATCAATTATTTAAATAAAGTTTTTGAAAAAGAAATTATACAATTAATTATATAAGAAAAGCGATTGTATTTGTCGCCATGCGTGACGCAGTAAATAAGAGGCGTTTCTTTGCCATGTTGAAGGAAAAATAACTATTCTTACTCTATATGTGGCTACAAAAGAAAAGAGAAGTGAAATTTTAAGATGTGATCTTACACGATAGTGAAAAGTGTTCAGTTATTAATTCATCTTAAAAATGATATCCGTCAATTTTGTGTTAAAGTGTTAATATTATATTGTATATTTACTTTTTTCCGTCAGACGGTCAGCATATAAGTTCTTAATGCTTTCATATTGTAATGTAAATGATACTGATAGTCCTGCATTTCGGTCTTCTTTTACACTATACCTGTTTATAGGGAAGGCTGATCTTGTTGTCAGCATATAGTGGCCAGTTACGCACTCTGGTCCTCTATCCACTAACATTTTGGACAATAATATTTCTGCCTTTTCTATTATGTATGTGATTATTGATTTAAGAACTTTAGTGCGTTGTTCCCATGTATTCCTGTGTTTAAACATCGTGTTCACCATAACAAGATCATTCACGTCACATTTATATTTTAACCATTGTCCACTTTCATTCTCGACTTCTCCATATGGACCAACAACCTCTCCTGTCCCTTTTCCAACTGTACTGTTCAAAGCTCCTATAATTAATAATTCTTTATTTTGAGAGGCCCGTTCTATCAATCCTGTAAATTTTACGAAGTACTGCTCCTTAATCAGTTGTGATGAGTCATTTCTTGGGTAATATTCACCATATTATAACTATATCTTTCCCATATAGGGATAATTCCATTACTATTGAAAATAATAAACTAGAATGGGACTAAACATGAATGGCCGCTTACTACACAATTTACTATTTGCAGATGACCAGATTATAATAGTACAGGATAAAGGTGATGTAGAATATATTATTAGAAAATTAATAAATACATTTGAAGTAGGCGGATTAAAAATAACTGCTATTAAAACAGAATATTGATAAAAGGAGGGAATTCGGAAGTTCTGCAAGTAAATGTGTAGAATAATTTAAGTACCTAAGTATCTATAAAAGATAAGACTGGCACTTGTGAAAAATATATTATGAACAGGTAAATTGTGCAAGGAAGGCGATTAGAAGTTTGAAAAGCCTTTTATGAAATAAGAATTTTACTAGGAGGACTAAACAACAAATTTCAAAAACAATAATAGAAAGTATACTTACATATGGATCAGAAAGCTGGAAGAATGCAGAAAAAATATTAGCGACAGAAAGGATGGACTTCGAAGATGTAAGAGCATCTGAAGGTTACAACATGTCAGAAACGTCTACATTATACATGAAATGGACGTACTGGAAACTGCTATATACAGAATGTCCAGTAGAGCTCTACAGTGGTATGGACATGTACAACGGATGCCGGAAGAACGGTGGCCCAAACATGTGCTAAAGTGCGAAGTACCAGGCTGAAGAAAGCAGGGAAGAGCCAATAGAACGTGGCACGAGGAAATATATATTCATATGAAGAAGAGAGGACTGGAAGAAGGACAATGGAACGACAGGAACCTCTGGAAAACAGGAACCAAAAGTGAACTGCTATAAAATGGAAAACCTATAAATAAATAATATTTACTTTGTACGTATAAATGAAGTGAAAGAAGAATTGAAATAGTCATTATTTGTTAAACTACACCACGTTTATCCATCTTGAGATGAGGCCAATACTTTGAGAAAAATGAAATTACATTTCGAATCCAAACTTACGTTCCATCACGGTCGGAAGCTTAATTACATGAATAATTATTCTACAAAGAACGCTGCATAAGATGACCTAGTTTCTATCCTTACCAACCTCGGGCTTCATATAATCTACGAGGAGAAGCAGAGTCACATCATTGGTTTTTTTTTTTTTTTTTTTTTTTTTTTTTTTTTTTAATTTTACGTTCTCCAACGTCAAGTCACATCGGACGATGAATGGAATGGGTGAAATGATGCTCAAACGAGTCTAGGATCCATAGAGCTCATAGTTACCCGACATTCGTCTTTCAGGATAAGGAAAATCCCCGTAAAAACCTTATCTAGGTAACACCCTGAGCGAGATTCGAACTCGGGATCTCTTTAACGTGATGCAGACTCGCTACCACCACGCTACCAAGGCGGGCTCGCATTATCGCAATTCATAGTTCATCGTAACTTCGAATACAATAATATTGCTAAGAAGTGTTTTTGAGATAGCCAAAATGTAGCAAGGGCTGCCAATACAAAGGATACTTCCGGAAGGTTTTTCTTAAATGTATTTTAAGTTGCTTGTTTGGAAGAAGAACTTATATTTCGTTTACGGTATTTATATCGCGTTTCGTTTCTTCAATTATACTGTTCATAATGGAACACTTTTATTTAAGATCTCAAAGCGTTTAGTTTTTGTAATCCAAACTTTCTGTGCGGTGCAAAACAGGGCTCTGCTTTTTATAAGCGAGAAGTAGAGAAAATAAAGCGTTTGAGATATAGATTAGAAGCAAACACTTGCATGAAGACCTATTTACTATACTCGCGCTTTTTAACATTGAATTCCAGCTGTGATTATGTGATCAGAAGGAAGTTATAATTACATATCTCTCTTAATATGACCTTTTGATTACCTATTTTCATCGACTAAAGGACAGCTAAAGCAATGCGATGCTCTGTGGCAATTAAATGGCTTATCGATTTGTTTATACAATTTATTTTAAAATATGAAGTAAAATTATAATTTTCTGGAATAAACAACTACTAATAAACCACCTGCTGGGTACGGTTTAATGCTTTTATAGTTAAAAGTCTCTTATTTTACTTACGCTTTCCTTCCTCATTCTACAGTATTATTTTCTCTTTCTCTCTTCCGCTCTCCCACTCTAAATTATTAGCCCTTTCATCTCTTCTATGTAGTAAACTTCAATGCTATGGATGTTATAATGTTTAAAAATAGAAATAAAATTAATTGGGGAACATACAAAACTTTTGTCGAACAAAATGCTGTAGATATCACTCGTTTGTTTGGCATGCGATGGGCATTGTATCACTTCTCTTTGTAATGCGTTTACGCACATGATTTATAATCATTTAATTTCTAATAGGTTCTTGAATATTCATAATGTTTGTACCGCAGCGTGAAGCGACCTACCACTGACGGCGCGAGCACATCCGGCTCGTCTACCTGACCACGGAGGGGGCTAACGGTGGTCGCTTTCAAAATAATGGTTGGCGCAATAGGTACAGTGTCCATTATGTGTTGTCTCTCTCACTTCTATTCGTGTTCAGCAATTCCCTACTCTAAACCGTTACTTTGACACTCGGGCCTATATAAGGAGCAAGCCAGCTCCAAGTGGACAATCAAATTGATTGTAGTAGTTGACACTGGCAAGTGAGTGAATTCAATTCACTGCAGTTCAAAGCCAAGTGAGGTTGAATTGCGAATTGTGATTCAGATGTTCATTTGCGGCTATGGTTTTTTAAGTTAGAGAAGATTTTTAATAAGCACAATGAACAATAAATGTTAGAATCTGTCATTTTAGCATTTTCACAGACATCTTTTTCTAAAATTTGCAAGGTTTTTAACTCTTTCATTAGGGATGTTTATCAATTAAGTTCAATAGTTGTTTAATTTAATATTTTACAGAAGCTGACACCGATACAGTATATAACTTCATGTAGAAGTGAACTGCTACCAATGAAGAATTTGAGCAATAACATTGATAGTACATGACTTCCGAGAATTTCTTTCTTTTTTTATTTTATTTTTAGTGTCACATCAGATCAAAACATACTTCACCGCTATTTAATGTGGCATTACAAAACACACACACACACACACACACACACACACACACACACACACACACACACACACACACACACACACACACACACACACACACACACACACATATATATCCATTGATGAATGGAATTGCAAATATGACTGGAAACACTGGAAATCTTTTAAACGTACTTAAATTGAAAATACAGAAAAACACGTCGTTCTACTAAACTGGGTTTTAGAACAGTGTAAAGAACATATTAATCTTTTAGGAGTACTAGAAGTATTGTATGATCGTCCCTAACGTAGAGTTAGAGCTGATGCAGACATAAGTTCGATTTCCTGTGCCTAACGTATAGAATTCCTCCCACAGTAAGACTTAGTGAATGATGCCGAGCGGAAGAGACCGGGGTGTGATTACGTCTCATCCTCCAGTACTGCATCCCCTTAAGATGCCTGCGGTGAGCAGTGATGGTAAACGCAGTGGAAGAGTGGTAAGGCCTACGCCCAGGAAAAGCAAAGGATTAAGACTTATGGCGGATTTAAATTAGAAAGACTCCGCTGTTTTAAAACATTTATTGGAAAGGTAAAATCTTTACAATCCTATATTTAGAGAGTATATGTTGCGAAATAATATTATAATGGACTACATCGTCTTATATTTATTGTTTACATTTCCAACTTCATCCCTCGACAGCTGAAGCTATTTTTTTTAGATGGAAGTTACGTCGACGTCCTTTGCATATAGAAAGGTTGTTACTGAAAGTTGTGACAATGTCAGTCTATAAACCGTAACAGGAAATCAATAGCGCAGTTTCTGCAGAGCAAAATGTTATTTCAGCTTTCATCCATTTCTTAAAACAGCAACGATGGTGAAGCTAAAACCAAGTGGATAGGCTGGAAGGATATGCTTTGGCCCTACTGCAAATAACAAAACTCCTTAATTGAAGATACAGGGCTGTCCAATAAAGAATGATCATAATTTTTTTACGGTCATAATTTTTCGCACTAAAATTCAAACTTATTACATTCTGTTAGCTTAATGTGAACCAAACAAGCCGTACTCCTGGTTCCCGCCTGTGAGAATCAGGTAAATTTAGACACGCTCAGTATCGCCTACTGCTGCAACGGAGGTAACATGCAGTTAAAGTTGATGTTAAAGGAAGATTCGGAGTTTATTTCAAACGTAATCACTGCTGATGAAATTTGACTACATCATTTTGATCCTGAGAGCAAACAGCAAATATTAGTGTGTAAACCTCCTTCGTCACCAACCCCCAAAATGCAAAAGTGTTTGCTTCTGCTGGGAAAGCTATGGTCATTTTATTCTTTGATACTTATGAAATGGTTTATCAGTATGTTGTACCTGCACACACATCAGTAACTGGACAATACTGCAGGGATGTCCTGAAAACATTTCGAGTCCATATCAGGCGCATAAAACTACATTTCCATGAGGCAGGCTGGATGCTGCAACATGATAATGCGCGGCCGCATATTGCCAATGTTGTTGCTGAATATCTTGCAAAAATCAACGTGAAGTGCATCCCTCACCCTCCCTATAGTCCGGATTTAGCCCCACGTGACATTTTTCTATTCCCTAACTTGAAGAAACGCCTTCGTGGGAGGCATTATCCATCATCACAAGCAGTGGTGAAGGCTGCGGATCTCACCATAAATGGTTTCCAGCATGTCTTTGAAGACTAGCAGAAACACTGGGACAAGTGCATCGCATTCAGGGGAGATTATTTTAAGAAGGACTATCAAAATTATAAGGATGAGTAAAGGTACGTTGTCAAAAAAGTTGTGATCATTCTATATGGAACAGTCATCTTATATAAAGATGTGTTTTACCGATGCGCGAAAAAGCGACGTGTAATTGTCCATGAGAGTAACGGGAAAACTCCAAGTTGATTCCGCAAAATTCCAGCGACTGTCCTTGCGATTTATTTATGGTTATCGCAAAGTCCAAATGGACGGGAAATTCTAGACGCTTACAATCTAAAGGTAAATCTACGATCTAAGTCAGCTCGTCATCTTCTTGGCATAGTAAAAATGTTTCCGCAAACTTCACAAAATCACAAAGAAATTCAACTAAATTTGTGTCAATTCAATTCACATTCACAAATCCACAAACATAAATTATAAAGAAGATATCCAAAAATTCACCAGTATTTGACAACAATTCTCTGTAGTCAAATATTTATAGTGTTATAATGCATTCAGGAATTAATTTTGTTTGAAATATCTTTCTAGAATTTGTCAAGTAGTGCAATATCTTTGTACATTGTAATGCTTTTGTTTGTCGAAAATAAAAGAAGGCGTATGTATTCCATTAAAGTTTTATATTTGTTTAGTAACCCGGTCCATTATCACTTCAGGTTTCTTTTCTCACTTTTTAAACGTTCCTTGGAGTTATACAAATATTTCAAAATCAAAATCAGACAAAAATGTTCAGCCGTTCTCGAGTTTTGTGTGACTAACAAACGTCAATTCACATATTATATATACAGCATTACACAAAACAAAAGACTACGGAAAAGTGTTCCATGTGCTTGGTATTTTATAGTGGGTGTGTTTTTCTTTGAAAATCTTCTGGTCCTTATCTGGAAGACGCCGTACTTAAATGTAAGATTATGTATTCTATCAACTTGGGCGATGTTATTCAAAGAGTGACCCAAGAAATAGAGCAGACCACATCATGAGGATGGTCACATTAAGTAATCCTTAGAATTCAAGATCAGCTACAGAAATGTAGACCAATAGATGACTTGAAGATATATGTCCCAAGTTCACTTTGGGACCAACTGGACTGCAAAGGCTGAGAAGCGATGCAAGTGCAAAACTACCGATAGAAGCAGCAATGCAGAGCTGAGGATCTCTCCCACAATTGTCTGAAAATAACCCCCTTGTTGGTCAAGCGATTTCATGAGCAATTGTTAATTCACAGTCTCACACACGCACGCACATATACAAACACAGAGGGAGAGAGAGAGTGAGAGAGAGAGAGAGAGAAATACTCCTTATGGATTCTAGAGAATTCGAGGCATATTTTTCCATGAAGTAACAATAACCAATTTTTGGGTAGAACGTAATATTTCCCCTATCTCATTTAGGTAGATAGTAGAGGATTTAAAGAGGTGATAATTCCTTTCGCCTCTGTATTCCAATACCCAGGGAAAATGTAAATGTACAAGTTAAATTCATCTTCAATAATAAAATTTGAATGAGGGTTAGAAACAACAGTTGGGGAGGAATTAGTAGAGAAAGTCATGTGAATACTGCACATAAAATAATTTAATTCAGTGTAACTCTTTGTGCAAGTGAATATAGTTATCTGTCGAAATCAAGAACTGCCTGAAGAAAGTTTGGTCACACAATGTTGTTCATTTGCATACCAAATTGCACTAATGTCAGGAACGACCCGTGTAGACACATTTTAAAGGCTTTGAGTCAAAGGACTTCTCAGTGCCACCAAGAACAGAGTTGTTAGACCACTAACTCGAGATAAAGCTCCCCTAGTTAATGTCAGTAATAGTCCCTGAGGGATGAACTCAGAGGGAGGTAGCAGAGAGCGGGGGTTGAAGAAAGAAACGGCAATTTTTCTCATCATTATCACCCTTCATAATCTGAGAAAGGTGACCTGAAGGGAAGTTAACTACCCTTAGCTCCATCAGGCAGTTCTGATAACATCAGCTAAACCAATAAAACTGCTGCTAAAACTCGAGTTGGGTGGACAGAAGAAATTGCTTGAATTTCTATAAAGATAAGCAGTACAACGTTGCCAAAGCTTGCGGCTATGCCGCTTCGAAAACTTTCCGACTGAAGCCTGTATATTGGTTAAACAAACGTGAATTCCAGTCTAATGATTTCTCATTGTTCTTTGAATTCAAGATTTTCCTGAGTTAACAAGTATCCCTCTCTATATTCGGATTTCTTTATTTTCACTTTGAAGAAAACAGATTCCACAAACTTAAGTGAAAAATATGTTCCAAAACTACATTTAAGTATTATCATTTAAATTCATTTAAGTTGAAAGTGATTTTAAATACTAGATGCGTACACAACCTTTTTGCCAAGCATAATGGTATTTGGTAGTCATCTTGGGAAGCAATGCTGTAATAGTATACACTTTGGAGAACTTCTATAAAAACCATATAAAATACGGGTAAATTGTCGTCTATCTATGATGTAAAACATACTTACTTAATTAAAATCCATGTAACTTCAGAGAACACAGCCTTTTCTTGTTCCAAACTATGACAGGGAAACTCGATGAGGTTGAGTAAGGTCAGTCAATGGGGAAGGTGAGGTTATTAATAGTGAAAAACCAGTAGGGTGAGCGAGAGTTTTATATTATGTACTACAGGGCTGCGATAGTACAAAGCGTGTCCTGTCCTTCTCGTTTTACTTCAACAAATTTCCGGAATGGTGTTACGTCACACAAGTATGACATGTCATCTATGATCAAGCTGGCTGTGCTGCTCTGACTGTAAAACCCTTGTTACATTTACATAGTTTTCTGTAACCATTCTCAACAAAGACGTATTCTATGTTCTTCATAATCTTTTGCAGAACTTTTCTTACTGCATGTTTCATTCTACGTAAAAGAGAATTTGTAAATAAGTAGGCTTTAAACTTAGTCAAAACATTCTCAACAAAGACGAATTCTATCTACTTCATAATCTTTTACAGAACTTTTCTTACTGAATGTTTAATTCTACGTAAAAGAGTATTTGTCAATAAGTAGGCTTTAAACTTAGTCAAAACTTGTCATACGATAGCTTTGAAATGTTGTAATCATTGCAGTGAGCAGCGATACTTCCACCTGTCCATTATTCCAATATGAAGTAAATTATTATATGTGAATAATTCAAGAATTATTAACAATTATAGTGTCGGGAACGCGATCGCGATAGCGCGGCTTGCGCTCACAAAGGAACTGATAGTGTTTCACGGAGACAAAGAGCCGGCAGATAAAGATAGCACGCAGATAAAGGTCTGCCGAAAAAAAACTGAGATAAATGTAAATTTCTGGTAACATCTTGAGTAATCGGATTCTTTATTGTTCTGGTAATCTCTCGAATTTATCAATGAGGTATTTAAGAAGGCAATGGCTCGCCGAGTCGTGAGTACACATTATACATCTGTGAAAAAATGTTGAGAGCTGATTATTATTGTCATCGACCATGGTAGACTTGGTATTTGATGTAATTTTGTTACGTGAGAATTAAACAGTGTATTTCTACGGAAATAAAGAACATTTAGAACAGTTATATCAATGGCAAATAGCTATGGTTTTTATAACAGTATTTGATGAAGGTATCCTATGTATAACATATATATAAAATAGTGAACTCAATAAAATACATAAGCTTAATGTCTCCGGAGTGACTGCTAGGTTTCGGGGCAGCTAACGGGATAGCTTACGCTATTGCTTACCCCTTAGCGTGGCCTTCCCTGTTGTATAGACAAAGAAAGGAATTTGCCGTTTCTGGGGAGTTATAGAAAAGGACAGCGCTGTAGTAGAATGGAGAAAATCTGGTGTAGTCTCGGGTAGGGAGAAGTGTTATGCCATAGCAGCATCAAGCAACGTTAAGAAATTTGCATCCAGTGAAGCGCGAGGTGCATCTCCCGATATCTAATGTATTCTTAAATTAAGATATATATTTTAAATCTTCGAGTATATATATATATAGATCAGAGTACATTCCGCGAGTGCCGCCAAATTACTAAAACCTGTATACATCCGAGTAAGTCAACGCCGACAAAAAACTGTTGGAAAATTGCATTGTTCAAGAACCCTGAGAAAAACTCAAATTCCCAGTCCAACGACACACCTCCTCCATAGTTCAGTAGTGATATCGATACTCGTCGAAGCCGACCCTGAGATAATTGTGCCTCCTCAGCCACAACAGCGACGGGTACAACGTAGTCAATAGGTCGTCGCTTTGAAGCCAGACGGAGCGAAGCACCTTCGAGATGCGACAAGGGGCAAATTCGTAGGAAAATATTTGAATATTAAAACAGATAGCAAGAATATTTTATATTCTGCAAGTTACCATAAGCCATTCAGAATGAAGAGGACTTCAAAGGGTTATTCCCTCCCCCCAAATTAAGGTTATGCATTTTATTTAGCATTAGAATACTTTAAAAATATGTATTATAAACAAAGTTGGTGTAGCAGTTCTTAACAAAATCTCATAACGATGTTATGAGAGTGTATGACCAAACGTTTGGCCTTTTTACTATAAATATTTCGCCATTGGTTTGTATATTACAAGCCCTTTGTCCCTACATGGAAATGAGCAATGAAGTTATTTGTGGTAAATTTCTCGATTTTTAATAAAATGTACGTCCTCCAACGTTAAGTAATATCGAACGGTGAATGAATTGAGTGAAACGATGCTCAAGTGAGTCCAGGCTCCATGGAGCTTAGAGTTACCCACATTCCTCTTGAACGATAAAGGAAAACCCCGGAAAAACCTTATCAAGGTAACTCACCCTGACTGAGATTCGAACTTGGGAAATTTCTCGGTTAACATGGAGTACGTATGCATTAGATGCTCATAAGAACAGTTTGCATAAGCTATACAAAATAAAATTGTAGCAATCAGTAAAATTTATATGAATGTAATACACTTCTTTTTAAGAAAATAACTTAAGTATGTAGATCATTTCTAGAAAAGCAGATTTATGTAGTACATTTGGCTACAAACTGAGGAAGAGGAACCTATCGACTAACCATTAATCATGCGAAAATCTTCGATCTCATGTCAATGATTTACGTTAGCCAGAAGAGAGATAGCTCTGTGGAGACAGTGGGAAGAATATAAATAAAAAACCTGCAGCTGGAGGGCAGACATCACGAAGAATTTATCACTGTTACCAATTATTGAAATGATGGAGCCGGTGAACCGCAAAGTCGGGATAAAACAGTAAAAAGGATGCCGTCCAAAACTTTGTAATTGGATATTCGGCGGGGGACTTGGCAAAGCAGGTATCCGACTGCCACTCTGAATCTTTGACAATTTATTGCACGTTACCTTCAAGCTTTAACGCTGCTTCAATGGATGTACAGCTTCACAAATTGACATGTTACAGGTTTTAGGTGCCAATCAAAAATATGTTTCAGAAATTCAAGGGATGTTTCTCCAATAAAGCATTGGGGCTTGAAGTCATTTACATTGGTCTTTTTTTCCCCAAGAGAAACTGAAATATTTTGACGTGAAGCAAGTGATTCCACATCAAGTTAAGTTCAGGGAGTTTTTTTTAGTTTCTCTTTTTTGTTATACAACATATTAAATATAGCATTTTATCTAAATATTTAACACAGAAATTTCAGTGTAAATAAAGCTCTTGAGGCGCCTAATTCCAGAAAGGAAAGTCTGGTTAGCAAAATGTGTCAGAGAGAGAGAATGCGTGTATACAGCAGAACCACGCAAAGAGTACCAAACGTGGTAGGTATTTAATTTGGTATCCTGGGAGGATTGGACAATAAAGTACCTCATTTGCTTTAAGTGGTCGCCAAATATTGGAATAAAACACTATATTTTCAGCATATAACATTACAAATACAACGAAAATCTTGAAATCTTCTGAAAAACCTGTAAGGTGCTCTTAGTTCCGATTTATTTTATAAAATTTCTAAGGCATGAAGTATGGATAGACCATGACTACAAAAAATAACAAAAAGGAGAACAGAATGAGGTTTAGTTCTTTCAAAATATTTCTTTGTAGCGCTAACCATTTCCGAGTTAGCTTTCCTTTCTGCTCTAGGTTTGAGAGAACTAGAATTTTGGAAATAAAGATATTCAGGGTTTGTAAGGAGTAGTTTGGTTGAGAGATTTTCTTGTAAAAGTTTGTGTAGCAGTTTTGAAAGACCGGAAATTAAAGTTTATTGCCCAATGTATGTTTAGTTTGAGCTTTTCTCTTCAAAACAGACACACATTGACTGACAATATATATTTTAATTTTCGCCTTCCAACGATAAGAGGTGAAATGCTGCTCAAAAGATTTCCGGCATCCATGAAGCTTACAGTTACCTGACATTCGTCTTTCGGGATAAGGGAAAACCCCGGAAAAATTATCCAGGAATGCTCACATTTTTCTCGGGCAGTCAGCCAGTTGCAAAATGATTAGATATCAACGATTCGGGAGTGTGCATCTCTCCCATCATCAGGATATTTATAAAATGTTATAACCACAAATGAAATACTGGATGTAACACAGTTATAAACAAAGACAAAACACTATCAAAATTCGCATTACTGAACAAAAGACAGTTTTCAGAAAATTAAATGCCAGGTTAGGAGATGGCGTGAGTATAGAAAATTGTGTCAAAGAAACGTAACTACTTAACTTGATTATCAAGCTGTATTGATCTTTGCTTCTTAAATCGACGGATTCCCATTTTTAAGGCCGGTTTCCAAGAGGAGCTGAACTGAAATCCAGCATCACGATTAAGCGTTCTCCTTTCAGAGGAAATCGCCAAAGCCTCCTTAACTCTGCGCTCCCAGTACCTGTTGCATGTTGCCAAGATGGTCGTCTGCCGAAAATTGGCTCTATGGTCGTTATCAAAACAATGCTCTGCCAGCCCGACTTCTCAGATTGCATTAAACAAACTCTCCGTTCATGTTCGATTATTCTAGTAGCAATGGTCCTTCCGGTTTGTCCTACATACTGTGTCCCACATTCATTATCCAGGTAACTCACCCAGACCTGGATTCGAACTTGGGACCTCTTGAACGTGAGGCAGACACGATACCATCTACGCTACCTAGGCGGGCAACAATATGATATGAATGGGATGGTGGAACAGAGCCACAATAAATTTAAGGTAAGATATTATCATGATTAGTGCCAGAATGATGCTCATTAGAACCCGTACCAAAACTTTTAGTGTCAGAAATGACCGAAACATGCAGGAAAATTAGCAATGACAATTATCTCAACGGAACTGGTGGGAAGTTACATCACTCTATCTACACATTATGTAACTTAGGGGATATTCCAAGCTGTAAGTAGGTAAATTTATGAAAATTTACAGTTCAGGTATGTATTCTCAATATTGGTAGCATTTTACCAGAATAAGTTTATTTCAAAAAATCATAGACACCTAAAATAGAAACAAAATTCAATAATAAGCCTAACAATTCTGTAGTTATCTTCATCACTAACTATAAACGTAGTAACATCAAATTAAAAAGCGATATACAAATACAGCCGTATAGTTCTTAGCAATGAAATCTAAAATAGCTCCAGCATAGCCTAGCAAGGTGTTTTAACAAGTAAATGCTTAATTAGAATTGCTAATTATACATCCTTTGTTACATAAATGCTAAATTCCAAAACTATTAACCCCAAGAACTTGGAAGCCAAGAAGCGTATTAACACTGAATTGCATAATTACCTCAACATTTTGCAACATGAAATGCAAGATTGCCTAAAAGTTTCCTGGAGAACAATACAATGCAACTGTTGACCTAATATAATTGAAATTCAAAATTCAATAGGTCAAATTATAAAAGCACCGTACTAACCATTGGACATTTGAAATAGCCAAAACAACGTCTGAGTAGGGAAAAAAGCCAGAATAGGAAATAGTACTCTATAGTTACAAATGTTTAAACACATTCAAAGTAGAGTATACTCACAAACTGATATATACAGATATAATAATTTATAACTTAAAACTTCACTTATCTTATAAGAATTATCGTCATTTCTTATAAGATAAGTGAAATTTTAAGTTAAAAAGTAATATATTTGTATATATCTGTTTACTTCACTGTTAATAGCCTCATACTTTACGTACACAAACTGATTTTAATTTCCAAAAAGGGAATAGTAAGAAAACGAAAATAAAACTTCCCAGTATACCTCCAGAATAACAATTACCTACCCCTGAATGACCTATTAGTAGCCTGCCTCGATATCGTAGACTGTAGCGTGTCTGCCTCACGTTCAAGAGGTCCCGAGTTCGAATTTCGGTTAGGGTGAGTTACCTGGAAAAGGTATTTCCGGTACTTTCCCTTAGTCCTGCGTGCTAGCAGCATGGCTTGGTCCCTGGCAACGGAAAGTAGCCCGGGTTTGATTCCACCCAGGGGTGTATGATAGGTGTCCACTCGGCATCGTGAGGACAATGAGGATCATACACTAGGTAAGCGACCCTGGTCACGAAAACCTACGTTACGCTTGGGGGATGACGAGATGTTGACCACAACTCCCCGTTGGTGGATCGGTTGGATGATCGCCCACCTTGCGTAAGTGGGCATAAGGCCGGCAGTCGTGTTGGTAGCTCTTGGCACTCTTAGGGCTGTCGCGCCAAGGACCTATTAATAGGTTAAACTATAAGCTGGGGACTTGGAGTACTTTTAGATTTGTAAGTTACCATTAAGGTATGCCATCTCGTAGGAATATCACATTAACTTATAATATATCGGAACAAATGTGAGCCTATTGGAGCATTTAATGTGCTGGCATGTTCACGGTTGGTGAAACCAAACGGAGACCGCGAGATACGAGGTTCAAATCGCGGCTATGGCATTGCATTTTTCAGTATAACTCCACGTTTGCAATAAACAGATATCTTTGAAACAGGAAAATCAGGCATTTATTCTTGTGTATTATATCAAATTTTTGTTTTGATTTGTTATTTACGTTCTCCAACTTTAAGTCAAATCGGACGATGAATGCGAAGGGTGAAATAATGCTCAAATGAGCCCAAGGTCCATGGAACTTAGAGTTACCCTACATACGTCGTTTAGAATCAGGGAAAACTCCGGAAAAACCTTCTTCTTCTACCTCCATGGATTAGGCTATAACCTGTTCCGGTCTCACACCGATCCATCGTTTCCTAGGTCGTCCTATTGATCTTCGTCCTTTCGGTTTATATTCCATTATTTGTTTAGGGACTCACTCTGGAGTCATTCTTTCTAAATGTTGGAGTCAATTTTCTCTATGTTCCAATAATTTTAATAAAACAGAATTGATGTTTAATTCATTTCTTATGTCTTCATTTCTAAGTTGATTTTCCCTGAACAGATCTTAGGAAACGCAATTCTGCTGCTTGTATTTTACTAAAATCTTTGTTTCTTAGTGTCCATGTCTCGCTTCCATATAGCAAGACAGAGAGTACCATGACAGAATAAAATTTTAATTTTCTCTTCTTGTTTTCCCTTTTAGTGTTCTCTTAATTGTTCCAGTTACTGCTTGAAACCTACTTATTTTCTGATTTATATCTTGATCCATTTCATAACTTAGGTCGCATCCAAGATACTTAAAATGTGACACTTGTTCAATAATATTATTGTCAATTAGAATTTTTGATTTTACCGGTTATTTGCCGTGGAATTTCATTACCTTGGTCTTTTTATTTGAAATTTTCATATTATATATTTTACTGATTTTATTAAATTCATACAATGCTTTTTACAGCTTATCCTTATTGTCAAAAATTGAAACTACATCAGCAAACATTAATATATTTACGTTTTTGTTCTATGTTAATACCACTATTTGCTTTAAATTTCCATTTGTTTAAAATATCGTCTAGATATATATTAAATAAAATGCGTGATAGACTGCATCCTTGTTAAAGTCCTTGATTTATTCTAATTTCTTCTGTTAACTTCCCATTTATTTCAATAACCATTATGCTATCTACGTATAAACTTTGTATGATTTTAATCAAATGCTCTGGGTAACCTTTTGTCTTTAATATCTGCCATAATTACAGACATCTTTACTCCATTCTTAGCAGATTTTATTTCATCTGCACAATGCTCTAGTAAGCCTCATTTATTATATGAGTGGATGCACCACTGTCCACTATGAACTCAAAATAAATTATTACCGACATGTATTCTGTTCTACTCGGTCGAAAGCCTTCTCAAAATCCACGAAGGCAAGATGAGTCTCCAAATTGAATTCTATTCTCTTTTCTATCATTTGCTTAAGGATAAATACATTGTCTACACATGACCTTCCTTTCCTAAATCCACTCTGCTCTACCATGATTTTTGTTTATGATATTATTTTTAATATATTACATATTATTCCTGCACATACTTTATAGATAGTGTTTAAAGGACATATCTCTATAATTAGTGCAGTCAGTTCCATCTCCTTTCTTGAAAACAGGGACTACTTTGGCTATTTTCCATACATTTGGTACTTTTTTTACTTTTCCAACACATATTTATTAAACGTAGAAGTCTCGGTGTAAGTAATATACCTCCATACTTAAATAACTCCACTTGTAGACCATCTGTACCTGCAGCTTTCCTATTCTTGGACCTCTTTAATGCTTCATTTAGCTCTTCAAGAGTGATAACATCTACTGATTATTCAATTTGTTCATTTTCTAAGTCCATACTTTCAATGTTTTCATTATACCATAGGCTTTTATAGTGGTTTACCCAATCTACTCACCTTACCGAGATTCGAACTCGGAACCTCTTGAACGTGAGGCAGACATGCTACCATCTACGCTACCGAGGCGGGAATTATTTCAATGCTTCTTTCTCTGTTTCATTTGTGTATTAAATAAAATGCCATTACACTGTAAATGCTTAAGCTTTTATATTAGTAAGCGATTGTTTAAAAAATTTAGCTATCAAAATAATTATAATATGTACCACAGGTCCATTGACACTGTAGTTTACTCCCTCATTTATGTTGGGGTCTTCGCAAGTTTGACAACAAAGTAAGTCAGCAATTATGGTCAGTGGCCCATTTAACATTTGCTCTGAATATTTCATATATTTAGTTAACCCTTTATATCAACCGTTATTTTATAAACAGTTTTGATCTAGGTATTGATTTCGCCCGACATTAATATGATATACTGAATAGATGCCCTATTGTATCAAGTGACTATATAAGGTAAAAGGTGAATCTATCAGTGTCGGTTTATCGTAGAACAGAATAAGCAGTTTCAGGAAATTTACGACTGATCTGATTGTCCAGGAGCACGGATAGAGATTTAGCGGCATCCACAAAAAACTTCAAATTCCACTAGCTCAAAAGTCTCAAAGGCTCGGGCGAAATAAAACCCTATATCCACTATTTTATCCCGAGATCCTCTTTGTTCGCGGAAAGTTTTTAACTCTCCCAGCATCCGCCCACCTGCGCTATCTTCTTTTCTTGCCTCACACGCACTTTCTCACCTATCATTTCCCTTCCGTTAAATCTTCTCGTTCCATTCAAAGCCTCATAGTAATCTATTTTATATTCACTTTTACCGAAATTATTCTCCCATTTTCTTGCGTCTCTTCGTTTTTCGCTACATTGCAGTCTGCATCCATCACTTGGAGATAGCCAATTCCTCATTCCTCTACCTCAGCCGTGACCCACTCTATCCCCAGCTCAAGATTATGGCTGGTTCGATCCAAGGCTTCAATAAATCTCGTTCCTTAGGTCCTTAGCAAGTGCTTACTGCTGACAAATCTGCCAGTATGGCTGCTTTTATCCATTTAGCGACGTTCAACTTTCAACAAGTGTAATTATGTCGTCACCCTTCGATATAAACAGCTGTAAAAAAGTTCAGAATTGCTTCTAGCTCTCTTCAAACTTTTACTTCCAATATCCGGCATAATAAGCATTAACTTATAAGTATAGCGAACACTTTTGTTCTCGAACGTATAGCTGACCGAGTAATTTGTTGTGCTATAGTAGTGACGTAATTGAGACGAGATGGTTGTTCTGCTCTCAGCGTAGTGCTTCCTCTGTGAAGGTTGGATGTTTACAACAGCAAGTTTTGAAATAGTTTAAAGCTTCATAGTGATATGAGTACCTATAATGCTGGCTAACTTGCCTTTGTATATAAAGTTTACATGGTGTATTATTATACAAGGTGAATCACCTACCCCCATTTATTTTTGAATGTAAGCAACGTGCTAAGCGACATATGTGACTTACCCCTTTTTTGAATATATTATGATTCGATGATTTTCACAACAGTTTATAGAGGAAAGGTAGATAACTCGGTGCGAGAAGTGTTGTATGGGACAGAAATCAGTCACAATGAATGTCGATTCCAAAAACGTCACACCCAGATATAGAAGGCTGCAGTAATAATTTAGAGGAGTTTAAAAATTTTATACATTAGTTTACATTCACGCACATACTTTTAAACCCGCCCCTGAAAGAACAACTTATCACATGCATCAGCTGACAATAACATTGGAACCCAAAATGGCGCATTTTCAAAGCAGAACCAATTGGATTTAAATCTTCAGCCAAGACGTGTTTTCGTTGCACAGCTATGTCAAAATTACTAAGAATTAGGTAGAGTGTTTTCGCTTCTGTTTTATTTGTGATAAAACTATCAAAATGAGCTCAAAATACTGTATGAAGCTATAAACAGCGTGTAAAGATTCGAGGTGGGTCTTAGGTCCGGGATTATTTATTCGTGTAGGAACCTAGCGTTGGCTAAATGGTATTTTACAGGTTACTTCATCACTTTGCTACTTTAACTTGGGTTCAAATTCTGCGTCATCCGTTCAAGTTTATTATTACTTTTTTTACCTCTTGGAGTCTATAACTTGATATTTTAATACAAATAAAACTTTGTAACATTACAGGCGCTACCAAAATACAATCATAGCCATGTTTTCTACTGGCACATGGCTATAAATTTACTATGGTGGGTATTGTGCTTGACCCATTCAGCCAAGTTTTCTACCTTCAACAAATGCAAAGTGAAACATAAGATTGAAGCATGAAACCAAAACTAGTAGATTTAATATCGTAGACATAGTCCTAAAGATGAAAGCCAACTGCGTAACATGGTTTACAACACCAGATACGATAAAGATAATAAGGGCTCACAAAGTTAAACGTGATTCCTAATTGAAAATAAATTTAGCCCATAGTTTCCCTTTGAAGGGCAACAGCATCTCCAGCCTAACTCAGTGGATAGACCGCTTGGCTCTCACCAAGGCGGCCGGGGTTCGATCCCAGACGACCGCAAAGTGAGATTTGTGGTGGACAACACGGCGTTGGGGTGGGTTTTCTCCGGGATCTCCGGTTTCCCCCGCCATCTCATTCCACCGGTGCTCCATCTTCATCTCATGCATCATCAGTGTCACCTCCTGCGGTGCCGTATGTAGTAAAAGAGGGCGTTAAACACTACACATTCCCAGCCTAACGGTAGAGTGAGCTCAGCACTACTTACACGGTGAGCTAATCCCTGTAGATCCTTAATTATCGGATTGCCATTCCTGTGTATTTGACTCACAAGAGAACCAATAGCAACAATAAACAAATTAGTAACTAAAATACAGACAGTTAGTTAATGTTAATGCTAGAGGCTCTACTCTCATTAGTCCCGTAGGATCAAGGAGCCGGGCCTCCTCGACCAGGGAGTTACCGGAGTCTCCCAAAAGGGCGCCCGGCGCCTTCGTGGGGCGTTCAATAGGGCAAGACCTAGAGAACAACACGCCCCATCATCTGGTCCTGTGGGCTCAAGACGGGATGGAAGTGGATACGCCACTTACGCGCGCCAAATCCAAAATGGGTAGGTTACCGATATGACCTCGGTGGGGCCGTCTGGCAATCTAGCACACCTTCTACTAGCTATGCTGGCTAGTCCGCGACAATATAATGGCTTACCTCAACCCCGTCGGAGACGTGCCCGATCTCCCACGGCTATCGTGAACCACTTCCCCCTCGAGTCCAACCCAATCCGAACAACTCCCATTCAGGGAGGGGCTCGAATTTTCGGCCCGAGGTTCCTCTAGTAACGTCAGAGGTACCACGAGTGCTAGGGGTCCGCAGCGCCCGCACCACAGCAGTTGAAGGGGACGGATCCCCTCCACTACGGGAAACTAAAATACAGACAATAAAGACTTGGAGAAAGAAAAAAAAAGAACAATTTAACGTCTTTACGACGTATCACCATACGTATTAAAGCAGCTAACACACTCGACCAGTTGTCACGTATTCTGTATTTCTCTGTGGGCAAGCACAGATTATCGCCTTGCTAATATTATATGTATGGAAAAACTGTAGTTTATTTAAGCTTTTCACAACTTATTGGTCCTCAGGGCTGTAATTATTAATGCTGGTTGCAATAATAACAATTAGAAGGTCAGAGCTGAAACACGGCTTTTATCCTAAAAGGGTCAGTGTTTTCACATTAGACTATAAATTGCGGGTTGCATAGATAAGGATAAATAGGGGCAGCTGACTCATGTGGTATATTTATTTAGTTGTGTAGAACAATTATTTAAATTGCTGCTTCTTGAATAGGCACGTTATGTATACTTTCAGCATATGATTTAAGTAATACACATACTAAATATAAGTTCGTCTCATTCAGTTAATCCATTTGTTAATTTATATGATTGTTTAGTTAGTGGTTTTGTTTGCATTTTGCTTGAAAACAGTGCCTCCTGTAAGATGTGCGCTATCTACGTTTGTATTATAATTTGTGGAATACTATTTCAGCATGAGAAATGGAAATATATTTAGTGAGGCCCATAAAGTAAAACTTTAGAGAGTTACAGGTGTAGAAGTTAACTGTGAAAGTGGAAAAGATATAGAACATTTTAATTTTATGCGATTGCTAATGATGTTGCATAGTGCATTTTGTACATTTTTGGTGTCCCTATAGTTTCAGGTGCAGTTTAGCATTCCTTTCAGCAGGCACGTTAATATCGTGTAGGGGTGTGAGTGCAGGGTTCTTATGTTATTCGACCAAGCAGTGGCGAGTGTTAGTAATCCAGGTTCTAAAACTTTAGGTTAAAATGATGCTTTTGGGATTTGAATTAGATAATATAAATATTTTATACGCAAATTTTAATCATTTTGGATAAATGTTTTTCTCGATCTGCCATTTAGCTTACTATATATATATATATATATATATATGCCTATGTAATAAACTAAAACAATGCTCAAATTTTTAAAGAGTATATCATTATGTAATATCTTTGGAATTCCGATCTCTTTGCCAGAAAGGATAAATGACAAAACGTAAAGAATATATTCATTTTACATACGAGGGACTGCTGATAAATTCCAGGGCACACACAGAGATGACACCACTGGGCCAGTTTGATGGATAGCATCATGTAATTTAATTCTAGATTAACATGCATCCATAGTTGCAGGTCAAGGGTTTCTCTATTTTTTGAATGACTGCATTTTTGACGAGATAAGTGTAGAATTTTTACGAAAATGGAAGACTTGGAGGAAAATGAGCAGTGGTTAAATACTTCAATTTCAAAAGCTTAAGGTTAAATAAATCAAGCAGGAAATGGAAAGTATATTGAAAGACACTGCCCCTTCATACACAAAGTGACGTACGAGCACTAGGGTTGAGCCTCGCTCTGGACGTCCTGTGGAAGTCACAACTCCAGAGATTATTGCAAAAAATTCGTCGTTTAGTACTGGAAGACTGCAGATTAAACCTGTTCGAGATAATAGAGGCTGCAAACCTATCAAAAGAACGTGCAGATAATATTTTAAGTAATATTTTTGGTTTCTCATGGCCTGTGCATGCTGGGTGCCGTATTTGTTGACAACTGATCAAAAGCTCAAAAGAAAAATTGTCTTAAGAATTTGGAGCTCTACCGTAAAAATACAAGAGAATTTTTTGAGATGGCTGATTACCACGGATGGTACTTGGAAACTTCACTACAGTTCACACTTCAGGAAATAAATCACAGTCAAAAACGTGGATTGTGTCCCGTAAAACAACTCCAATAAAAGGCAAAGGCAAATTTGTAAGCTAACAAGGTTATTGTAAGTTTTTTTTTAATTTAGGTCCTCCAACGTTATGTCATTTATCGGACGATGCATGGAATGGGCGAAATGATGCTCAAATGAGCCCAGGGTCCATAGAGCTTAGAGTTACCTAATATTCGTCTTTCAGGATAAGGGAAAACCCCGGGGAAAAAACCTTATCCAGGTAACTTACGCTGACCGAGATTCGAACTTGGGACCTCTTGAACGTTATGGTGAGGGTTTTCTGAGATTCATAGGGAATTATTTTTATTGATTATTTGGGAAAGTGTAAAAGTATCACAGGTGATAGCTACGTAAGCCTACTGCAAAGTTTGAGTGATTATGTGAAAATAAAGACCTCATTTTACAAACAAAAGGATCTTGTTTCATCTCGTCAATGCCTGAACTTATCATTCAGTAATTGCAGTGGGAAAAATGTGCGAATTAAAGTTCGAATTGCTGCAAAATCCATCGAATTCACTAGATCTAGCACCAGTGACTACCACCTGTTTCCGAACTTCCAATAATTTCTTGGAGGACGAAGATTCCATAGCAACGGGGACGCCATTAATGTGTTAAACAGCTATTTTGATGACCATGGTAAATCGCACTACAGAGATGGTTTAATTATATTAGAATACCGATGTAGCAAAATGCATTAGCCTTTCTGGAAATTATATTGAGAAATAACTGTTTTTGAGGCCCAGACATCTGCAGAACTTCGTATATAAAATAACCACTTTCATCTTCAAAAAAGAATAAGTTTTAAAAATTCAAAGCGTATATATATATAATCACGGTTATATTTATCACAATTAATAATTTTATTTTACATTACTTGTATTCTTTAAGGAGATACATATTTTGGGGCAATAATATGTTATCTGTCTCGTACGCTTAACCAATAATGGCCTTTCAGAATGAACTGAATTTCCGAACACAGATCACAGAAGATTGAAGTATACATTACATTTTTCATGAAATCGTTTTAATAAGATACATCAAAATCGTTAGAAAAATATTTCAGAAAATCCATAATAACAAAATTTTCTATGTAAGTGCTAATTTAGGATTGGTAATTTTGTTGAGTGTCTTGGTGACACATTTTGATTTGGAACTTAACCACCTTTTCGATTTTGTTTCATATATACACCTTATTATTTAATTATTCATAGGACCTGAAAATATGTGTATGATTAACATAAAAAGGGAGTGACTTCATCATTATGAACATTTATCTTCGGGTTCAAATAATAGAAAATGAATTTGTCACAGAAAAGTGACTGCATAACTGACACATGCAGATATGTTTACTAGCATATCATCAAAATACATATAGGCATTTAAAGCCTTAATAAATAAACACTAAGAAAAGAATAAGAAATGAAAAGCTCTGAATACTTCTTAAATATTTCTAGAAAATAGCACATGAATAGCTTCTAGTTTAAGTAGTATAAGGCCGAGAAAGTTATAAGCCACTTTCCCTGAAAGGTCGAAGTAGCTTCAAAAAGAATTCTATTTAAAGCTAATGAAGGTCTTGGCTACGCTATATGAAACATCTTGCCTTTAGCTGAACACTTTTAAAAGCAGCTGGGAGAAAATAGAAGAAGATGCTCCTGGCAAGAAGAACCTTATACATGAACTATCAACATGTTTAAAATGTTGTAACGTTTGCCTAGCTTCTATTCAATTGCTAAAGCTTTCAAACCGAGGAAGCAACTCTGTTTTCACAATTATGGCTTAGAATAATACATATTTATTGCTGCAGAAAATTTTTTGCACTTCGTTGCTGATATCTACTGAAGGTATGAGATTGCATCCGCTACTGAAGGAGATGGGACTTGCATTCGAGAAAATATGGGTTCGGTCGAGCCCAATTCACCTTTGTTTGCAGTTTTCCCTGATCGGCACTCGAATGATGCAGTAGTTTAAAAGAAAAACATTCATTTTGTTTTATTTATTTTTCAACATAGTCTCTAGAATGGCTAATACTATTTGCGCGATCAGGCTCCAAGTCCTCATTCGGTGAGTTTCGTTTAACTCCGTAAACATAGATTTTTTTACTATATATCTGGTTGTGGGGTGAATTGCGGTAGTCTGGGGAGGTGAATTGACGTGGCATGTTGTGATTCCGCTGAGCATTCCCGTTGGTACGGACATTACTTTTCGCCAACGGGCGAAAAGGGCGCGGCTTTTTCGGCCTGCTGCCATGACGTAAAGGCCCTGACAGCAGCCCAAGGGTTGCGGGGATTGAATGAGGAATTTATGCGGATATCTTTATTTATTAATTGTTGTAGGGATTGCTTGTACGTATAAGGCATACATATTCCTTGCCGAAAACGCAAGCATTGGGGTTCTCGGCGAAGTATTGGTTTGCTCTGGCTTCCCCCAGGTGGGCTGTGGCAGCTGTAGCGTGGCTGGTGTGTGAGGAGTACGTGGTGCTGGCGTCTAGTCCTCTGTCTTTTGCTGTAGTTCCTATTGGGTTATTCTTAAGTCCGTCGAGTCGCAAAGAATAGTTGAGTCTGGTTGGATATGAATTCGCGGAGCAGTGAGTGAAGGCTGTGTTGCATGTTGGTGATCTGGGGATGTAGTTGGTCCAGCCTATCGTCTAAGTTGGGGAGGTCCTGTGGGCGCGTTTCATTGAGCTGTGTCTCAATGCGGTGCAGCTTCCGCTGAAGTGAACCTAGATTGTCATTGTGTCGTTGGCTTGGAGTTCTGTTTGTTGTAGTTGGGCGTTTATGGCCTCTGCTGTCTGTTGAAGGTGTGTGACTGAGTGAGAGAGTTGGTCCGGTAGTGTAGTTCCGTCCGTCAGTAGTCCGTGGATGGTAGTCAGTGGTTGGAGTCTTGTTGATGACAACTTTGAAATTTGAAATGCGCTACACACTGACATCTAGTGGCTAATACGCTAAGCATTATCATATCCACCATATTTCATTTTGATCAATTTCGAGGTTAAATAGCTAACCAGTTTACAACAATAGTATGTTAGAATTAGAATTTTAGTTAGTCCTTGGCAATATATACATGTTATGAGACACGTACAAATGTATAAATACAGTATATAGATAAAGTCAAATTGATTGCATACAATACACACAGTAAGCAACTCTTCTATGGTTTCATGTGGTATTTGCATAGACTAATTTATCACAAGAAATGTCATAATATGAATATTACAGGTTTTTTGAATGTACTATGCTCCCAGTGCTCATTTATATGGTTATAGTTCTAATTCATTAACCGTATAAAAAACGATGTGCATGCAAAAATTTCTTAATCTTATTCTTAAAGTGTTTTTATGATTCAGCTTGTTTAAATGAATTTGGAAGTTTATTATATGGCATCATTATTTTGTAGTTAAAGCTTCCTTCATAATGGCTCGTTTAATACGCTCGAATTGCCAGTTTATTCTTGTTACGAATGTGGTGGTGATGTATATCAGCATTTACTTGAGAATTATTTATATTTGTATGAACATTTGTGGGTGTTATGGCTCTCGAAAGGGGACACATTATCATTCGTCTACCTTCGTATAACTGTGATCTGAGTGCAATTCAGCTGGGCAAAATTAAGGAATGTTTTCAGAATAGAAAGCCTGCTACAACTACATGATGCTATCCATCAAACTGATCCAGTGACGTCTTCTCTATGTGAGGCCCAGGCGTTATCGGCCTCGTATATATATGTAGAGTATTTCATAAAGAAAATAATAATCGTTCTAGAAAAGGTTCAGAATAAGAGTGGATAAATACACCAATATGGATTTAATAGCAGTTTTAAAAATACTTCTGCACGGGTGATAAGCGTCGGTATATTTTTCATGAGAGTTACCTCAATTCTAAAATAACTGATAATTTATATCGAAAACTACCAGACGAATAGATTACCTCTGTGATCTGGTGGTTAACATGTCTGATGATTCGATTCCCTGCTGGAAGAAATTTAGTCAGGATTATTCCCGATCCTTCCTAGAGTCAGGAAGTATGAGCGCGCGCGCGCGCATGTGTGTTTGTGTGTGTGTGAAACCACAATCTAATCCTTGTTTCACATAAGCTTGCCCCGTATCTCTTAACGGCCACGTGACCTTATCACTTCTCATTGCCTGCTATTATAGCATAGACTGTTGTGCGGTAAAATTTAGTTCGTTATTTAACATGGTGATATATCTTTATGTTGGAAGATAATTGTCAAATGTATATTTTCGTAACCGTTTTAATTAAATATACTACGAAACACAGTTGATTTATCTGAAATGCATGTTAATTCTTAAACGAAGTAAAGAGGAGGTTCCTTTGCTCTCTAGCACATGGCAAGATAGCAAGTTATTTAGCGATATTGATGACATATTTGTTTATATGACTTCCATCACTGACCCTGTTTTGAACTGGAATAGTCGTATATTGCCATTCGAAGGTGTGTTGCGCCGAGTGTGAGAGCTAAATTGTTTTATAGATCGTTTATTGCGCGTGTTATTATTATATATTATGGCAGACTCTAACGCCAGTTTTTTTCTGACGCATCGCACGGGAAAATCTTTACAAAGCGGCAAAAAGGATTGTGTTGCATGTGTTTAATGCACTCACAGAAAAGAATAAGTCTTTATTAGTGAGAGAAGTCGAACAGCTGTGTTCCGAACTTACAGGTGCAAGTGTTACGTCCGTAGGAACTTCGTGACATGAAATTCAGACAACAGGAAAACTTACCACTCCTGGAGCGACATTGCTGTGTGGCGAAGGCGTTATTTAAGGACAAACAGATTGTACCGGGATACAAATCGCAAAATATACTACCTTGGCAAGACTTGGGTGAATGGAGAACACACGAAAAGTAAAGTATGGCGTGACACAATTTTTAAGACTGAAAGACAAGCATTTTTGCAAGGTATGTGTGCTGGTTTAAAACATCCCAGTGGAAAAGGCCCAAGGCTTCAGTTTCATTGCTAACTCACAGTTTCAACTTCCTCAGTTTCATTATAAATTTCATTACTTTTGCATGCCTTCGTATTCTTATTTGTATGATTTTATCTATCTTCCTGCCGACGTTTACTGCAGGATTAAATGTGACGGGAAGGCACCGCCTATGGCCTATGGCGCGAAAGCATTAGCCAATTAGGGTGAGGGAGAAGGTGGTTGCACGCGGAGTGATACATGTCAGCGGGGCAAGTTTATATGAAACAGAGATTAGTGTAAGTTTTTGGAGCAGTTCATAGATAATCAATTATACCAAGGTAACCTAACATTTTTTTGGTGAAAAAATTGTATTCTTCAAAATTAACAATGAACTTATTGACATTGGGGCATAATTGTAATAATCATATAGTCATTTGTTTATTTTACTTTTGTAGGACAACACAAATTGTTTGAAATACACTATTAAACAGTCGCAGCGCGTGCAGAATTTTAAACATGGAACGGGGCTGGATATAAATTTTCAAAAAAATAAACTTTCAATTTGCACATGGCTATCAATAACGATAATTTCAGTTGAAGGTGCATTTTTCCTTAAGTTTTATGATTCATATTATACAATTATGAAAATTATGTTTAAACATTTTACAACTTTTTAGCTAATTTCATACAAACGTTTAACTTACCCTGGCTCCACAGGCATTGGCACTGATGATATGAGTAAGTTTAGTGTCCTTTCTTCCTGATATCGGGTTGTAAACCTAGAAAAAATTACTTTTTGCATGGAAAACGTAAATTGTAGGATATTAACCATGGACCTCTGGCTTAAGAGATAATGAAATACGAGAGGATATTTTAAACTTTTTAATTGTCACCTTTTAAAGAATATGATAGAGAGTTTGTGTGATATGTGCTTCTTATTATTAAAATTATAAAACAGAAGTATTTATAAACAGCGGAGCTTTATCAATAAAATATTTTAAACCACTTTTCAAGCTATACAACCACTTTAGCTCCACTTACATTTAAAATTAAGACATGCTTCAAGGACCACGCGTCCACATCATCAGCTGATGTTTGACTAGTTCTTCAGGTGATCACCTCCCTCTCCTGCGACTGTTCAACAGTTGGATGACGTCATCCGCTACTGGTATTTCGAAATTCATGGCTCTCTTTCTATTGTTAAAAATGTGTATATTTTACTCGTCTGTATATTTTACACATTTTTAAGAATAGAAAGAGTCATGCATTTCGAAATACCAAAAGTGGATGACATCATTCAACTCGTTGAGCAGCGCCAGGAGAGGGAGGCGGTCACCTAAAGAACTAGTCAAGTATTAGCTGATGATGGGTACTCGTGGTCCTTGAAAATTGCCCTAATTTTAAATGTAAGTGGAGCTAAAGTGATTTTATAGTTTGACAAGTGGTTTAAAAATATAATATAAGCTTGTTAGCTCTTCTCTAAGTAGTCACATTCCAGATTTACACATTTTCCCCAGTGTTTCTTGACCTTCCGAATACCTTGATTGTAGGAATCGGCATCTTTGGACTTAAACCACTCTTCTACTTTACTAATGAAGTCATTTCTGTTGTCATATCGGCGACCACACAACAGATTCTTCAGTTCTGGGAACAAAATGCCACTTGGTGCAAGATCGGACGAATAAGGCGGACGCTGAAAGATCACAAAGCCGTACTCCTTTGTTTTGTTAACTGCAGCTTGAGATGAATGAACTGGAGCATTGTAAGGTAGAAGGAAAACGCACTGTAGAGCATACTGCGCCCTTTCTTAACCAGAGCAGGTCGTAACTTTCCTCGAAGATTGTTTTATTATCTGCCAGTAATGGTTTGACCCTCGTAAAAATATCTGTAATGATGACTCCACAAAAGTCCCCAAAAAGAGAAATCCTGACCTTACCAGCTGACTTTACCTTCTTGGGAGGTTGGAATAGCATGCCTTCATTCCATGCTCACGGTTTTTGTGACTGGATCATACTAATAGATTCCAATGGTTACCAGATATAAAATTATCTTTATCCTGTTCCAAGAGCACTAGCATCTGTCTTGAAAGGTCACATCGTGTTTGGTTATGGAAAGGATTACGAAAGAAAGAACCAACCCTGCAGACACCTTAGGCTGTGTAGTTTTTATATGAATAATTGCCCATAAACTACCATAACTAAGATGAGTCTCATTTGGATGGTTGCTTTTCTCTCTGCCAGGATTAAACACTCCATACTCTTCAAAGTGACAGCACCATCTCTCAAGGACGCTATTGGCTATTGGCCCATCTGTCAGGGACATGTGACCAATTTAAAATTTTCTTTTCCACCTCACAGTAGGTCATAAGATGGGCAATCAGTGCCATAAACAACCGTCACCTTATCATGGATTTCCTGGGAAATTTTGCCCTTCAAATGCGGGAACTTGGCCACATCACGGGCCTCAGTTTTCTCCATCTTACAACTTAGTCCCTTCTAGCACTCAGTGTTACAAAAGAAGAGGACAGAATTGACTGAAACTTTCAGCATTATTCTCCGAGGGATCAATGAAGACGTCAAAAAATTTCCTGGATCTAACATGAAAACTACCACATGTTAATTAAAACTTGACAATACCCCTTCGTACATCGCCTACAATCTGTTATTTTATAAAAACTCGTAGTGACAAATAACTAGAAAGAATAAAATAGTTGTGCACCAAGAATGCAAACTAAGTGAACCATTTAAAAATTCCTTGCAGATTAATTTCAGTTATTGCTGGTGTCTACGAGAAGTTAAGTTTGCCTGTGGCCAACGGAATGTTACAAAGTTTGGCCTGTTGTTGGTGTGGACAGCATAATCTCACACTTCCACCAACCTTATCTTACTTGGAACGAAAGTCATTAGACAAAAGGGTTAGGAGACACTAATTAAAAGGTGAAGTCTGGCACATGGAGCGTAATCAAGTCTCTTATTAAAACATGGACATCATCCAGCCTATTGCGCACGCGCGGGGTAACAGCTGTTGCTCTGGTGTGGCATACTGTTGCCTTTGATGTAATTGTTTTCATGACGCCCATATTATTCTCTATGTTATTGTGAGTGTTTGTGAAACAGGAGTAGAATTCTTAGCTGTAGGGTTGTGAAGCAGGTTTTCTAAGGAACGTTTGTTAACGGTTTAGAGTATTTTGTGTATTCTCCATAATATATTTTAGGAATGTTACACAAGTGGCTTTCAGTTAAACACGACTGCTTTTGGTCTTTGCTAATACACTAATGAGGGAAAATACGTAATGATTGCTCATGACATCTTAAAATGATTAAAAAGTATCTTAACATCTAATGCAGATAATTCTCTTACTAATGAAAATCCGTAATCTTTCTGGTGTATAGGCTCTGAGCTCTTAATTTCAGTTTGTACTCGTACATGTACAAAATACGAAAAGAAATTTGCAAGACATGTGTAATAAAATGTATTATTAAAACAGCTGTGTAATGCACAAGAAATAGTTTAGAAACAAAAGCTGGTTAATTATTTTACCTATTCCGCAGCAAATACCGTGTAGGCAGCTAGTGGCACTTTAGGATCCCAAGCAATATACATAGTTGGTCATGAAGTATTATTTAAGCAAAAAGAGCATAAGAACTTAAAACGGTGTTCTCCGCGGTCAAGGAGTAATATGCTAACATTTGGTCTATTTATATTTATAAATTATTCTAATTTATATGCTATAAAGAACATTAAAATGCTAATTTGTGGTTTATTATTATCATCACTAAATGTGATAATTTATATTCATATGAATTCAAAAAGTCTGCTACGTTAAAATTCGTGCTAAGCGCAGAGAAATAATTGGTAGATTAATATATAATAATAACCCATGGCGCGACAGCCCTTAGAGGGCCAAGGAGTACCAGCCCGACTGCCGGCCTCAGGCCCACTTACTCACGGCAGAGGTGAACGATCATCCAACGGGGAGGAGATGTGGTCAGCATCACGGCATCCCCCAGCCGGAATGTTGGTTTCCGTGACCTGGGCCACTTACCTAGCATAGGATCCTCACTTTCCTCACGATGCTGAGTGGGCACCGGTCCTATACCCGGGACCTAAAATCCACACCCCATGGGTGGTATCGAACCCGGGGACAGAGAACCACGATAGTTGATCAACCCAATGCCTGGAGTGAAGGTGAAGGAAGTGGGTGATATATATGAGAACGGGATAAATGATAGGAAAGATGATGAGGGATCAATTTGTGGAATACTGACAGGGGAGACCGGAGGTACCGGTGAAAAACCCCTCCCAGCGCCACAAATCTCACCTTGCGGACGCCTGGAATCGAACCCTTGGTGAGAGGCGAGGGGTCTAACCACTCAGTAATGGTGCAGCCGACGTCACAACATGTCAAGGATTAAAAATATTTAATAATTAAAAACTTCCAAAAAGTGTAAAAATCTTTCTTAGAAGTCTGTACAAACTAATGTCAACATCATTTTATGACTTGTATCAAGTGATTTCAACGATGACATTTTCTTTGCAATTTTTTCGCTCTTCTATCTTATATAAAATAATGAAAAGTGTACTAAGTAATTGAAAATAAGCATCGAGAAAATGGTTTTTGTATACTTATATTCTGTTTTGTCCAGATAGCTTGAAAGTTTGTTAAGAGTCACCTTTAAAACACAATTCTGTTAAAGCAAGGTTTGTACTCAGATATATTCAGCTTGCCATCCTCCTTTCATAACCTTTAATTGAGAGTTTCATGTACCTTTGAGCATATGGAATGATGTGGAGAGTTAATTTATTTTGACGAATCTTATAGGTTAAATTTATTTGCAGTGGAACCCTGGATATATGGGATTTTAGGAAATCTAATAAATAAATTTAAACCAGTTGCATATAGCTTTATTGGAATATCGCTTTATTGATACGTTAGCTTTCTCGACAACCGAAACATATGCTGGAAGTTGTAGTATTGTTGGCCCATGGTAGCTGGGGTGTCACTTTCAATTTCAAAATCAATTGGAAAACCATTGTAAAGCTTCCTCTTTAATTTTCAGGGCGTTTTATGCCTCATGACCGTAAATAAAAGTTGCTTGTGTTATGTAGAAAATTCAGTTATCTTAAGAAAATGACGTCATTTGTTCTTATTAGTTGAATTAGTTGAAATCGATTTCAGGAACTATTGTTCGTGTACCCAGGCAACACACTCCCTCGTTAAGGAAGTTAATATGTTACTATGTATTTTTCAGTATTGCAAAAATCTGAAAACGAAACAAACTTAAGAACAGAATCAACAGAATCAAAATTCATTACGCGATGCTATTTTCCCAAACCATTAAATCTATCGGAACATTTAATTATATTAATAATTTCACTTCTGGACTTATTCCGGCCGATTTATCAGTTTGTTTATACCTGATGTTACTAAAATGTTCTTTCGTTCTGGTTTCCAAATTACGTTTAGCCTTACCAATGTAAATCTGATCAAAAACTAAACAATTAAATTGATAAACACCAGATATTTTGTTATTAGGAATTTCATCTTTTTTAGAGAAATGTAGTAAATCTGTAATACTATATTTGTTTTGAGAAACTAAAGTTATACAAAACTCTTTAAAATCCCTTTGAAACTGTTTTCTAACCCAAGGATGTTAAGTAATTTTTTTAAAATTATAATTGTCTTTTATTCTTTAAGAGTAAAATCATCATTAACAGTTTTTTGATACTAAAATTTTTCAATTTTCTTTTGTGTAAAGTCTGTATTTAAACAATTATTTAAAGCAGTATTAAGAATATGTTTATATTCTCTATTAAATTCCTCTTTATTCAGGGGCATATTTATTAATCTATAAATCAAACTATTAAAAACAGAAAATCTATGGGAAAAAGGGTTAAAACTGTTATGTCTTAAGTAACTACCGATATGAGTACACTTCCTATAAATACCAAAACACAATTTATTATCATTTATTATTATCTTGAAATCCAAAAATTGAAGAAAGCCATCAATTTCAGTTTCTAATGTGAATTTTATAGCTTTATCTTGTAAATTTAGTAATTTTAAAACATATTTACTTGTTTATCCGGAACAATAGCAAAACCATCATCAATATATCTATACCAGGTTTTAAAAATCAAAATAAATTACTTTAGTGACTTGCATTTCGAAAAAATCTCAGAAACAGGTCAGCAAGAAAAGGTGAAAGAGGTTATCCATTTCTAATTCAGAAGTTTGTTGAAAAAATTCACCTTTAAAAGTGTACAAATTTTGATCCAAACAAAAAGCAGTAAGTTAAGCAAAATCAGCTGTTAAGTTCTCATGTAAATTTATTGAATTTAACAACTTTTTGAATAAATCAACATTTTTTCTTGGTTGCTTGTGCATTTTACTTCTTAATGATCGTATGTAAATCTTCCAAAAAACAAATTTTTAACCTGTCATAAGAACTTAAGAATCTTTTTGTAATCTTGTCAACTATAAGCTTAAATATGTTTTAAAATTGATTATGGATTCATAAAGTTAATCAATCAATCCATCATTTTGATATGTAAAACACAAACTACTATATCGCTAGGCCTTTTAGGATGCTGAGGCAATTCCTTTCATTTTCCTGTTCTGATAAGTAACTGTAGCTTAACAGTTATGGTTGTTTTTTGTCAAACGGTACATCACTCTATCGCCATGTTTGTTTGCATTTCAGCCTTCAGATAAAGCCGGGGAGTGAGATGGGCTATCTTTTGTGGTGCAGCACCTTTACGCAAAAGTATGTAGCATTTACGAAAACGGGCATTTCGTAGTGTAGCAAAACCTTATATATAATCAGCGCAAATAAGCATTAAGCTTACCTTACACTAGAAACGTGGCATCCTCTGCATTCCCCAAAGGATTCGTCATAGCACACATGTCTTCACAGATGTTGTGGCTGGTAGCGGTCTCCCAAAGTTTTCGTGTAATTATATTGTACTAAGTGAATAATGTTTCCATAGAGCCATGTTTATATGTGTTTCGCCATGCTATTATGTTTCCTAGATTTCCTATTCTCTGAGAAGTGTTAGAGATGTATATTTTGCTCTGTACTTCCTTAAGCATTTGCGGCAACCCACATACCAGTGTTAAATTGATTGGGTTCTAATTGGAGCTATGAGTTGTCTTATCCTCAGGTGAATGGTTGTAGGAAATGGATTTTGGTGGTTGTTGGCTACTCAGTTCTATCAATAACACTTTGTTTGTTGCAGAATTATTTGGTTTAATTCCTACTAAGTTTGCTTATGGATCGGTGACCACCTGTTAGTAGAATTCCTAACATAAATTCAATTTTACTTGAAACCCTGGATTACTTGTTTAAAGTTACTTCCGCGCGGTTTCTATTTATTCCTTATACGGCGACTACTTTGCTCTAATAAACTTCTAATGTTGCTTCCACTTACGCTGGTTACGCTATTCTTAACTTCCCTACATTTCCAGACTTATAAATCTTCACTTCTCTTCTTAATGCGCATGAACGCGTCCTTCCTGCCGTAGTATCACCTTTATAAGTAATAGGCCACGGCGTAGCTCAGTGGCTAGACCGCTTGGCTCTCACCAAGGCGACCCGGGTTAGATCCCAGGCGACCGCAAAGTGAGATTAGTGGTGGACAACACGGCGCTGGGGCGGGTTTTCTCCGGGATCTCCAGTTTCCCCGCCATCTCATTCCACCGATGCTCCATCTTCATCTCATGTATCATCAGTGTCACCGTTTGTAGTAAAAGCGGGCGTTAAACACTACATATTTCATTTTTAAGTAAATTTTTCTTACTTCACGATTCATTTCGAACCTTACTTTGATTCCCTCTCTAACTTTATTATATGACCAAACTAGCTCACCCTTCTGAAATGTTACATTATTATTGGTTTCTCATTTATTTAGAATTTTCGCATTGGTTTGCAAAACACATTTAACTCATTGACGTTCAGCCCACCCTGAGTTGGGGAACGCCTACCCTGAGTTGTTTGTAGCGGTATACATCGTTATCGAATCAGCGAAGTAAATCTCTTTAGCTTCGTGCTCAATTGCATTTTGAAAGCCCCTTTGTCTCAACACATTCCTGGCTGGAAGTATTGAACCTCTACTAGCACAAAGAAGGTAACGGACCTCTCTTCCTGTCTCTCCGAAGTGTACAGAATTTTTACAAAAATATTTATCTTTGTTGCCTGGATGCTAGTATGTATGTTATATTAAATTATATTATTTCTTTCGTATTCTTTAAGCCAACCGATATTTTAATCATTACTCTATCCATTATAATTTCATATTATGGTAACAATATTTTATACTAATTTAGCAAAGCATTTTTATTAATTAATCTTATTTTCTTAATTATCTGATTTCAATGAATTTGCCGCCTCGTAATCGCTTCATGATACTGCAGTTACACATTGCGTCAGCACATGAACAGTTGGATGTGATTCATGAAATTGTTTGTGAAAATATCTATAGAAAACTCAATCCAATTTCAACACCGGTGGAAATTTGACGTCATTAGTCACGTAGTTTTAGAATATATACTCGACAAAGACATTCATTTGGGAATTATGAGGAATTAAGCTGTGAAACTCAACAAAACCATCATCTACAGTACCTCAAGGTAAATCTGCAAACTAAAGAAGTACTTGATATGTTCATTCCGGAGCCCGGTCTGTCCCAAATGAAAGCTGCAACATTTTAGATGCAGCTTTGGAAATAAATCTCATACAGCAGAGATCTCGTAACTCAAAAGTCTAAAATTAAACATTCATGGTTAAAAGTGTCTTTACATAATTGGTGAATACCTTTCCACGTGTTTTCATATGTTTCCAACAGTGTAGCTAAGAGTAAACAAAATATAAGTTGAATGTATATCACATTTGTATATGTGTGAATTGTATACATATGATACAAATGCTTTGGGCTCACATAAAATGTGTCATCTGCTAAAATGGTACTGGATTTATTGCATAGAGATTTTAAATGTATCTCACATTAAAGAACAAAATTTTGCTATTAAGATCTGCGTAACAAAATTTTTCATACCTTTTACTGACAAAAATAAGTCGTGTAATTGTACTAGTCCTTGTCAGCAGCCCCCCAGCGACCTACTGTAGTAGGTACGGGATTGAGAATCCTGGGATCCCGAGCCAGTTCTCTCGACTGGGTGCTTCTGTGTGGTGAGGGAACTAAAGCCAAACTTCCAAACAAGGTCTACATCCGTGTTTGACCCTAACTTCCCTGAATACAAGTCTGATGGATACCTAGCTTGGAGGAGCGCAGGGGTGACTGTGTAACGCGTCAAGTCCGAGCCCCTGGTTATCATGTAGTACTGTGTTCGTATCCTCTGATAAAGGTCAGTCCCGGGGAGGGGCCACTGCAAGAGCTGATGCACTCCTGAAGATGACTAGGTCCCTGTGTCTGCAAATTGAGAGACCCTGAGGTGAGCAAGGTCCAGGCCAGGAGTCTCACCTAAGACGTGGTGGTGCCCAGGAAGTGAGCCCGCCATCGGAGACGTTTGAAATTGTGGAGAACATCATTAGATTACTTTTAAGCGTTTGAATAAGTGTTACGTTAACCAGGTAAAAACAGCATCCGTAGTTATAGAGGAGTCATCATGATCATCGTCATCATCATCATTATTATATCTTGATCATTATCATCTTGTATTTTTGTACTCACCAAAATAGCCATTTTCATCATTTTCTAGCACTATCTTAATTTCCTCTTCATCAACATCATGATCTGTATCGCTATCCACAGATCGTGTCTCAGTCATGTCTTCATATTCGGAGTCAGTTTCTACAACATTATCCTCAATCGGCATCGCATCGTCGAAAATAGGGCGATGTACCTCTTCCAAATCCTCAGGATTTTACAAATCATATACTTGACTCATTTTCCAACCTATGTATGCTTCGCAGTAATAAGGAAAGGCACTCTCATTTACCTTGCAATAACACAAACACTTACATCAGCATTCTCCAACAATGAAGTGTTTGGATCCGATAGCTGGGACAATGTGTAACGTGAATTGGCGCGATGTATCTGACAGATATAACAGCACGCATGTGATGATGTTTGCCTCGTTTGCAAACTTAGCATTAGGGAGAAATGGTTGAAACTTATAGAAAACAAGACCAAAGGTATAATGGAAGATGTCCTTGCTCGGGAAGCCCTTGCCTCTATTTACTGTCATAAGAATGAATCAAATTTACGCCATGTATCTCACAGATACATGCGCGACTATTAAAGGGTTAAAATGCTTTCACATTGCTCAAACCAAACAAGTAACAAACTATTACCTTCATGATTTCTCATTTTAAAAATGCCAATTTAGAACAAGAGGTATTAAGTTTTTTAAAAAGACTAAACAAAGAGAAAAATGTTATTATAATGTCTTGTATGTAATACAAAGTATTGAATGCAATACATATTGGAGGAATGGTCATTATTTCCCCCCCCCCCTAGTATGTACATACACTATTTAAGTCATGTAAATGCCTCACATATATTTCCAGTTTAATTTTTCTCAGCATATTTACTTAATTTGTTCAATTTTCTAGATTAGTGTATAACTTTGAAAGCATCCCTTAAATACTTTAGCTAATTCCAGTTTCCCTGGTTTTTCAAGTTTCTTTGACCTTCTGCATTGGGGTTAGCTCTTTGTGTCTGGATCTCTTTTGAAAGAGCCTTCACATTGTATGAAGAAAGTGATCACGTTGTGAGGTAGAACATTTCCAGGTACCTTGGGAGATCCTGAGCTCCCAGTATCGATTATCTAGCGTTCCACCACAGGGATACTACTGCGTCTTTATTTTCCACTGTGGATTTGCTTTCGTATCAATCATATCTCTCATTTCCCATTCTTTTACGGGTTTTTTCGTTTTCTTATTTCTTCCTATCAGGTTTAAGTAAATATATCCCTCATATTTGGGTTTTATTTTCAGACTTTTAGGTTTCCGTGTATCTGTCAGTGGTTTTCGCTTTTTCTCTCCAGACCACACGTCCACTTCCATTTCTCATTCTATTTCGGCGCTAATGAATTGAGATGAAGTAAAGTTATCATTAGATTACTTTTAAACGTTTGAAGAAATGTTACGTTAGCCAGGTAAAATAACATCGGTAGTTATAGAGGAGCTATCAAACATTAAATCAAGACATCGAGCGAGAGGTGTCCCCCGGTAATGGACAAGATAACATTAGGGAGATTCCGGGTTCTGTTTGCATCTTCCGTCCACTCATGGCTTCTCATCTGTCATGACTTCCTTTCTATTACTACCATTTTATTCAGAATAAGCCAAATAATACAAGTGTTGGGAAACAAAAGAAATGCCGCAAGAATGGAAGATAGCTAAAGTGATATCAATATTTAAGAAAGGGGAAAGAACAAGACCTGAAAATTATAGAGGGATTAGTCTATTGTGTGCTGCCTACAAAATATATGCCAAAATAATAAGTACTCGGTTAAACAAAATAACAGATGGAATACCCCTAGGAGAGCAAACTGGTTTTAGAAAAGGAAGAAGCACCATAGATAATGTTTTTACTCTTAAACAAATAATAGAAAAACGACGGGAACAAAATTTAGAGACGCACTTACTATGTATTGACTATTATAAAGCTTTTGACAAAGTATCACGAATTATAATGTGGAAAAGTTTAAATAATAGAGGCAACCTTTACAACTAATTAAAGTTATAAAAAGTATGTACATTTACACAAAAATAAAACTAAAAAAAGAGAACCAGTAATAATTAATGGTGGCGTCAGACAAGGTTGTCCTTTATCAACTGCACTTTTTAATTTGTAAGTTGACGGAATAATAAGGATTTGGTCGAATAAAGGCAATGGAGGTATTAATGTATCAGGAAATAAATTGAAAACTATGTTGTATGCAGATGATCAAATAATAATGGCCAAAAATTAAGATGACCTGCAGAAAATGCTGTGTAACCTAGAAAGAATTGCTACAGAATATGGAATGAAAATATCAGCAAATAAATCCAAAACCATGGAGTTTAAAGGCATTAATCCACTGAAATCAAAAATAGTGTTAGATAACATAATAATTGAGCAGAAGTCACACTTTTATTATTTAGGATGTAATGTCTCGTACCAAGGGGAAGCTTATATAATAGAGAAAAGAAATAAATGTAACTATATAACAGGCACAGTAACAAGAACATTAAAAATAAAGCAAGAAAGGGCTCTATATTAAAACTATACAAAACAGTGGCAATACCAATTCTGATCCATGGATCAGAAACATGGACACTAACAAAAAGAAATAGTACGAGAATACAGTCATCAGAAATGAAATTCATAAGATCAATAGCTGGATTTACCAAAATTGATAAAAAAAACGTAGTCAGGATATTAGGACAGAATTAAAAGTAAAAGAAATAAACCATACTATTGAAAGAAATAGAAATCAATAGAAAGAACATGTTCAGAGGATGAATAATAACAGAATACCAAAAACAGCCTTAAACTATAAACCTATAGGAAGAAGAAACCAGGGAAGACCTAGAAAAGATGGGCAGACCAATTTGGAGCCGGAACGGGTTAAACAATCCAAAGCAGTGAGGTAGAAGAAGAAGAAGAAGAAGAAGAAGAAGAAGAAGAAGAAGAAGAAGAAGAAGAAGAAGAAGAAGAAGAAGAAGAAGAAGAAGAAGAAGAAGAAGAAGAAGAAGAAGAAGAAGAAGAAGAAGAAGAAGAAGAAGAAGAAGAAGAAGAAGAAGAAGAAAAGAAGAAGAAGAAGAAGAAGAAGAAGAAGAAGAAGAAGAAGAAGAAGAAGAAGAAGAAGAAGAAGAAGAAGAAGAAGAAGAAGAAGAAGAAGAAGAAGAAGAAGAAGAAGAAGAAGAAGAAGAAGAAGAAGAGAAGAAGAAGAAGAAGAAGAAGAAGAAGAAGAAGAAGAAGAAGAAGAAGAAGAAGAAGAAAGAAGAAGAAGAAGAAGAAGAAGAAGAAGAAGAAGAAGAAGAAGAAGAAGAAGAAGAAGAAGAAGAAGAAGAAGAAGAAGAAGAAGAAGAAGAAGAAGAGAAGAAGAAGAAGAAAGAAGAAGAAGAAGAAGAAGAAGAAGAAGAAGAAGAAGAAGAAGAAGAAGAAGAAAGAAGAAGAAGAAGAAGAAGAAGAAGAAGAAGAGAAGAAGAAGAAGAAGAAGAAGAGAAGAAGAAGAAGAAGAAGAAGAAGAAGAAGAAGAAGAAGAAGAAGAAGAAGAAGAAGAAGAAGAAGAGAAGAAGAAGAAGAAGAAGAAGAAGAAGAAGAGAAGAAGAAGAAGAAGGAAGATGACAGAAGAAGAAGAAGAAGAAGAAGAAGAAGAAGAAGAAGAAGAAGAAGAGAAGAAGAAGAAGAAGAAGAAGAAGAAGAAGAAGAAGAAGAAGAAAGAAGAAGAAGAAGAAGAAGAAGAAGAAGAAGAAGAAGAAGAAGAAGAAGAAGAAGAAGAAGAAGAAGAAGAAGAAAGAAGAGAAGAAGAAGAAGAAGAAGAAGAAGAAGAAGAAGAAGAAGAAGGAAGAAGAGAAGAAGAAGAAGAAGAAGAAGAAGAAGAGAAGAAGAAGAAGAAGAAGAAGAAGAAGAAGAAGAAGAAGAAGAAGAAGAAGAAGAAGAAGAAGAAGAAGAAGAAGAAGAAGAAGAAGAAGAAGAAGAAGAAGAAGAAGAAGAAGAAGAAGAAGAAGAAGAAGAAGAAGTCAAAGCCCTGGGTATCTCAATCCTAACCAAGATTCGAAATCAGAAGCCCTAGAGTGGGAAAAACAGAGGCTATCCCCTCCTGACATAGAAAAGGGCGCAATATATTTTGACGTCTGCTAAGGTGAACCTAGTAGCTAAGCACACTGGCGCTAGTATCGCCTGAATCATGAAACCTGTTAAAGCTTCAACTGTTTATCTGCTATGGTGGCGCAACCGCTTGCTAGGAAATGAGTGTATTGGAGTGCATATGAGTCGCATATACTGACAGATATAATTTTTGTAGCATTAAATGCAGCGATAGGTATTGGGTATGGGTGAGTTTTGTGACAACACTTGTATTTTAAACGAACCTTCCATCCATGTCGTACTGGGAAGGTGAGCATAAACACCGTTGGGCCAGCAAAGGTGTTTACGCTACACATTCCTTTAGCTGGCCTTCTTGTCCTGCGTCTACAGTAATTGGCTGAGTGTTAGTCTAAATTGCACCTAAAACACACATACACACAAACACATACTACATGGCAAAGACCTCAGCTCATCGCACATACATGGTGAGTGCAGTATATGTATAGTCTGTTAAGATGTAATCATGTCTTCTGGACAGCAATGTGTCATACATCAGCAGACAATAGAAAACATATCATATAAGCACACGCAGCTTCCAATCGCTCTATTTGTGTATGGTAACTTGCTGTGCGTCAACTTAGTAATATTTCACTTTTCTAATTGACCAGATAAGACCCGATAAGGGACCATGGCCGCGCTGGTCACCTGAAGGTCGATACGCCTCAACCCTCTTCCGATCAGTACACACACACCTACAACCATACTTTTCATCTGCAATAATAATTAACGTACAAATTCTAACTTTGCCTTGAAGAATTAGAAAGCAATATTAGTTATAGCAATGTTAATAATATGAATATGAATGGGGAAAAATGCAATCTAAATCAGGCTCCGCCAACTGACATTCATGGTGTGCCTATACAGTTCGCACGGTACCGGCGTGCCTGGTCGTTACTGAGGAGTGCTAGGGAGATATGCCAATCACTACCTCGCGCAGTGGCGTTCCGCAATTTGCACTTGCGTTACCATGAAATAATTAAGGACATGTTAGTAGTGAAGGAGCAATTCAGAAACGGTATAATACGTGGTTTAATAATTTAATATACGTGGTACTTTTTATTAAATTATATATACAATAAGCCAATACCAGTAAGATTATTATAGCCTTCAATCCTAGACAACCAAATCACGGCATATAAAAGCAATATGCTTAATTATAAGAACAAAACAGCACTTTGTGGAAATTAGCACAATATTGATCCTGAAACAATTGAAAAATACCAATTAACAAAGTAATATTTTCTGTAGAGTGATAATACTACACAAAATGCTTAATATTAAACGAATGTACACGTTCCAATTAAGAATTTGATACATTCAGTTTTCAGTAGACACTCTTGTCTTCTGATATTCTTTAGTTTTCACAATATTCGCAACATATGGAGACAATGAAACACAACTCTGGATCATTCATGCACACTTGAAGCTATGATAACTGATTTTGGCTCTCTGAGGGGTTTTAATGCGTTTCATAGCTGAAAATAAGGATTCACATACATAGGTCGAACCAAACATTGCAATCATAGATGCTGCACGTCTGTGTAATCGATGGAATCTTAATTTAGGAAATCTCCTGCAGAAATCTAGCAAACTTCCAGCGTTTCTGTAATGTCAGCTAACTCAGTGTCACATTTCAAGGTGATTCCTGTTGTTGTGCCTTTTATTGGCACCAGATCTAGCATTTCTTCCACAACTTCCAAAGCGGCCCGTGTTCGATGCCAGGCGACCGCAAAGTAAGATTTGTGGTGGACAACACGGCGCTGGGGCGGGTTTTCTCCGGGATCTCCGGTTTCCCCGCCATCTCATTCTACCGGTGCTCCATCTTCATCTCATGTATCATCAGTGTCATCGCCTACGTTGCCGTTGCACAACTTCCAAATGTTCATTTACTTCACGAATCAAAATACATAATTCGATAAATCAGTGCTCTCATCAATGTTAATAGAGGATGCAACGAATTCTCTTGCTCTTTGAATAAGTTGTGTGTAAATGCTGCCCACCAGATCTTGAACTTGGCGTGAAATAGTATGAGGTGACAGACTGACACTCTCGAATTGAACATTGACAGGGGTGAGTTTACTTGCAGCTATAAGCATACGTCGTTTAATAAGTGGACCATCAGAGAAACTTCTAGAAGATCTGGCAATTTGTAGTGCTATTTCGTAACTCACATAAATTAAGGTTTCTGCCATTCCGCCAGTCCCTTCTTCCTCTTCCTGCAATGTGATCTTTTCTCTGAGTTTTTTTATCTCTAGAGTGCGTTCTTTTTATAGGGCCAAATAATCATTGCATGCAATGCATTAAAATGCCTCTGAAGATTAAATCGTTTCAGCATTTGAAACTGTTTCTGGCAAATTAAACAAATAGCACCACCGCTACATTCCATGAAGAAGAACTCAGTGTCCCATTCGGGATTGAAATAATGTGGTCGCTTTGCTCAGTGCCCTTCCATATCAAACTGACACTGAAGTGCGGACCGCCACTGTGAAGGAAGATAAACCTTGCGAAGCACGCACTGAGGCAACACGGTGCTTGTAGCCCAGCACATGCACCGCGGCAAGCGAGTTGGCTGTGGCTGGACTAATCCACAAAGAAAACGAAAATAAGGACACATCGAGGAAAATACAATGTAAGATCAAAAATTGGTATTGGAACTAAATGCCTGAAACAGCTTTCAAATTTCAGCTGTTTTGTTTTAGATAAAGACATAGAAAACAAAATAAACAAATTTAAGCAGATATGTGGAACTATAGCAAGATCATTGAATAACAAAGCAAGAGAAGAAATACAGTTGAAACTTTATAAAACGATGGTAGTTCCCGTGCTCATGTAGGAAGTGAGTCAGGTTAATAAAATAAAGAAATAAAAGTAAGATACAGGCAGCAGAAACGGGGTTCTTAAGAATAATTAAAGAATTTACTAGACGAGATTTAATAAGAAATGAAACTATTCGAGAGAACTAGGCACATATAAATTGCAGGATGGAATACAAGAAAATATACAGAACTGGAAAGAACATACTGTCACCCAATGATCGGAAGGCACGACCAACTGGAGCTGGGTAGGGGACAAGAGGCATTTAGGCCACGCCCACCCATTTATCTTGTAGCGCTAACATAGTTAGGAATGTGTCACTAGGCACTGTGCAGTCTCTTTCCCCTCCCCCTGACGTCTGGAACAGTCTGGGATGATTTTCCGAGCCGCAGAGCTTCCAAAAACAGCGATCTTCCTATATAAGGGCTGCAGTGCACGAGTCAGTTCAGTTCTTGGAGAGCTCAGTGCTAGAGAACGGACTGGAATACTGTGTACGTGTCGTACGCAATTGTGGGTGTGGAGTGGACCTGTGACAGACCAAGAAGCAAGAAAAATCACAGATTGTCTCGTGGAGCAAGTGTTCTGCCGACTTGGGGTGCCATTAGAGCAGCACAGTGACCAGGGCACCATTTTTAAGTGCAACCTAATGAAGGAGGCACTACAAAGGCTTGGGGTGAACTAGACCCGCACGACGCCTCTACATCCACAGTCGGATGGCATGGTCGAAAGGTACATCAAGAACTTAGAGGAACAACTGAGGAAGGTCGTGGCCAGCCATCAGCGAGACTGGGACGTCAAGTTGCCACTGTTCTTGCTGGCCTACCGCTCGTTAACACACGACAAAACGGGGATGATGCCAGCAAGCTTAATGTTCGGCCGTGAGCTACGCCTTTCTTATGAACTGGCTTTTGGAAGCCCTCCGGAAACGAAAAAGCCAGCGACCAAGTATGTGGAGAACCTGGTGGACCACCTCCACGACATGCACGAGATGGCTCCCCAGAAGGTGAGCGACCGCATGAAGACCAGATACGACAGGAAAACCAACAGCCAAGGGTTCAAGCAAGGTGAACTGGTCTGGTTTTACCGCCATACCCAGACCAAGGGACGCTGCCCGAAGCTTCGGCAGCCATGGCAAGGACCGTACCGGCTGGTGAAGAGATTAACAACGTGGTCTACCACATCCAGAAGGTGCCCCGGGGAAAGATGTTGGTGGTACACCTGGCCCGCTACGATGGTGTTGTTCGGGACGACCAGCTTTGAGGAGGGAGTAGTGTCACCCAATTATCGGAAATCACGACCAACTGGAGCTGTGTAGGGGACACGAGGCATTGGGCCCACGCCCACACATTTATCTTGTAGCGCTAACATAGGGAATGGTTAGGAAAGTGTCACTAGGCACTCTACCGTCTCTCCCCTTCCTCTGACGTCTGGAATAATCGGGATGATCTTTCGTGCCGCGAAGCTTCCAGAAGCAGCGATCTTCGTACATAAGGGCTGCAGTGGACGAGTCAGTTCAGTTCTTGGCGAGCAGCCGCGGAGAGCGCAGTGCTAGAGAAGGGACTGGAAGACTGTGTACGTGTATCAGATGAGTTGTACGTAATTGTGAATGTGGAGCGGACCTGTGACACACAAACTGTTGGAATGTAACTGTGTGCGCTACGTAATTCTATGTAATCGGCAAATGTTCCAACTGTAATTCGGTGGAAATAAAGAACATTTTGAGCTTGTGCAATTGGACTTTTAACTTCACGAAACCACCAAGTCAGAATATGAATAGAATGGACGAGGAAAGAGTACCGGTTTTAATAAAAATATACAATCTTCGTGGAAGAAGAGATGTAGGACGCCCTAGAAAGAACTTGGAATATTTGATGGAATGCGAAGACAGAGCAGGCAGAAATTCCTAATTCCTGAAGTGAAGAAGAAATAATAATATTAATAAAATACATTCAGATGAACATATCTGCTTACTTGTCAACAAACTACATCTATAATACCTTATTTTGCTGTCTACTTCCATATACGCATTTCTAGTGATATTTTATCACTTATTTTCTTGTAGGAGCAATGCATAATGGAGAATATAATCATATTCCATTTGGATGAACACTAGGCTAAATCTATAGTGAGTGACCTATACAAAATTATAGGAAAGGTTAATGGCTGTGATAAAATAATCTTAGGCTTTATAATTTCAAAACCAACGATTCAACACTTTCCCAAAACTTTTGGAGTTTTGATTGGCTTTAATAGGCTTATATGTACCCTCTTTGTGCTACAAAGCCAGCAGTAAGCTCTCTACTTTGTAATTATCTACTTAGAACGCGTTATTTCCATTCAAGCATGAAGCAGGCCAAAAGCGCTTAAATCTACTCGATATTCTTCCCTCGGGTTGAATAAACTTGTAAAATAAGTCAGTCGAAGCTCCGTGAAGAAGGAAGGCGATATGTCAGACAATGGAAGGCAACACTTGGGCCGCGCTCGGGGGTGTAGCACCCCGTAAACATTGCGTACCACTCAACAGCTCGTTAGAGCAAACTTTGCCCTCTATGAACCTCCAGGGGCCTGCATATACTATGTGTGTGTGTGTGTGTGTGTGTGTGTGTGTGTGTGTGTGTGTGTGTGTGTGTGTGTGTGTGTGTGTGTGTGTGTGAGCTTCTGGACGCTTGACTGACTATACCCAGTTTTGTTGTTGTTGTTTCAAAGTTGCCCCAACTTGCCATGCCAAGAGCTCAGGGCTATCCGCGTTTATACACGTATACCAGCCAGCCTTCTTCCTCTATCCCTTGCACCTTCTTCCTTCCCACCGAATGACAAATGACTGCGACACGCCGCAACAATACAATACCGCCGCAAATACGGTGTAACATGAATGTCGGAGTCTATGTATATTGAGGATACCCATTAAGGTTGCACCTCTACTTTAACCATCATCGTGTTTAGCTGGAACAAGTCTAGAGTTTTTGTCCCCAAACGGCAAAGCTATACGACCTTAATAATATATTAAAATATAAGTGGACAGACATTCATATGTGATACAATTGGCTGCGTTTCCCTTGTTTTAACCCATGGCAATAAATTTAAGGTGTGGAATGCTACTCTCTTACAAAATTTTGTTTAAAACTCATGAAACAATTAAGAGAACCCTAAGGAATAAAGCAAGGAAAGAAACTCAAATAAGATACTACAAAGTGATGGCAATCCCAATACTAAATTATGTAAGTGAGGCATGGATAATAAGGGAAAAGGAGAAGAGTAAAAGACAAGCTACTGAAATGAGATTCCTACGATCAATCAAAGGATGTACAAGAGAAGATCATATTAAGAATGAAATTATTAGAAAAGAATTAGAAGTACAGCCATTGTAAGAAGAAATCCAAAGATATAGAAACAAATGATTCGAACACCTTAATAGCATGCCAAGAGAAAGAATACCAAAACCAGCCTTCAATTAAAAACGAAGAGGACGAAGATCAATACGACGCCCCCTAAAGAGATGGCTTCAGGAAATGTGAGACCGGAACAGGCTTAAGCCTAACCCATGAAGGAAGAAGAAGAATAACTCAAGAAATGTTATGCATTAACGAGGAATTCGTTATTGGCAAAGGTTATAACAGGTTATAAGTCATCTACCCTTATTAATTTTTAACCCTTAAAGAGCAATATGACTGATTTTTACGTAACGAGAAAGGTGAGGTCTCTCAGACCCTAACATATTAATACAGCAAAATTTGAACTTTAACGCTCCTGTTTGTTTATTTCATGCATTAATATGTTTAGATGTAATTACTGCATACAAATATGCCATAGTTTAACATTACAAAACAATTCGTATTGTCATAAACATGTATTTCTCTCTACACACTACATTATTAATAATACATTAATACAGGGAAATATTTCAAGGCTTTAAGAGTTCACCAATCACTTTCTATTAGCCACAGCTCAGTCACTGGTACATTCCAGGCACATTGGCTTCTTACAGTAAATGCATTTGTACTGTGTCTTTCTCTGCAGTGATGCTGGACATTTCTGGCATGTCTTCCTCCTATCCAGTCTATCTGATGGGACAACCTCGGAATCTGTGTTCAAGTTCACTTCTTCACCAAGCAATTTAGCATTTAGCCATTTTATGTCTCTTGGCAACTTAGGAATATTTCACCTATCATTGTGTCATCAGACCTGTAATTTACTTGTGGTGTCCCATAAAGCTCGAAATCTGACAGTTAATCCAGGCATCCCTCTCAGAATGTTGAGTTGAGCTGTCCTCCTTGATGTGCATGGTTGAACGCGGTCCCATTTGAACTATTTTTTTCCATAATAGTACTGACCATTTTGTGGCTCGATAGTTTGAGGATTATCTATAGTGCAGGATATATAATCTGGTATTTCTAATAAATCTTCATCTTCCTCACCATTACTGTCATCATAATTATCTGTTTTTCCTCTTCAGACAGAAGAAAATCAGGATCGATGACAGAATCATCATCTGAATTGAAAATATCTTCATTTTCATCTACCTCTTCGTCAAATCATTCCTGGATTTGCTTGTCAAAATTCGATTCAGCAGCATTTATCTTCTTCCTTTTCTCACGAAGTTCCATTGTGAAATTCTTCCTGAAAGTAATAAATAAAACAATATTTTACTACCAGTAATATAAGAGAAGCTACTGTACGATGATTATTAGCGTAATATATTAATTATGACGTTACAGGAAACATTTGGTCTATGGAGCCTTACCTCAATTGTACGTTAGCAGAAACACAAGGTCTCCTAGACCACCACGCTTTTAAACACACGACTGTAACTCACAACTTACAAATCTCAACTGACAGCTAATAACGCAAAACTATCGGCAACAATGTAAAACTAAGCTACTAAAACGGTCAAGGCGCAAACGCAAGTTGTATAGCCACAACAACAAAGTAAAATTTCCCTTGGGGTCACTGAGATCGACGTTTCTCAGTAAGGGTTAAATGTGCCCGCCTCGTTAGCGTAATTGGTAGCATGTCTGCCTCACGTTCAAGAGGTCCCGAGTTCGAATCTCGGTCAGAGCGAGTTAACTGGATAAGGTAATTTCGGAGTTTTCCCTTATCCTTCAAGACGAATGTCGGGTAACTCTAAGCTCCATGGACCCTGGACTCATTTGAGTATTATTTCACCCAATTCATTCGCCGTTCGATATAACCTAATGTTGAGGTGGATGTAAATTACAAAAAGGGGGGGGGGGTTAAATGTATGCAATGTGCTAAGCGACTTATGCAACTTATGCCTTTCTTGAATGCATTCTAATTGACGATTTGCTCTACAGATTATAAATGAGGGGAAGATACTTCATAAGTGTTTGTGAATAAGTGTGCATAAGAGATTTATGGAACAGAAAGCAATCACTATGCACATCGATTACAAAACGTCATACCAAGACTCAGAGATCTGTAGTAGTAACTTTAGACGAGTTTACACACATTTGTAATTTAACACACACACAGACACACACACGCACACACATACACATGCGCAAACAATATCTTATTAATCCCCTGTAATCCAAGGAATGAAACAATTACTTTAAGGTTACGACATATTTTCCAAAAATGAACCTTGAAGCAATTATATTGGCGAGCAAATAGTTCCACTTTTACGGGACAGTTTGAAACAGTGTTTAGCTCAGGGTAAAGCAATGAGGTTAATCACAGGGTATGCGTGGATATGTGTGAGGATGGTTTTATTGCCACTGGAATGCCCGTTTCAAACTGATTTATTGACTGCTTCTTTTATCCGAACATGAAACTTGAAGTTGCCGACCAAGGGTTACCAGCATCCCTGTTTAGAGTTACTGAAGGCGGAATGTTTATTACTCGATAAACTCGTTCCTCACGTATATATGAACCAACAAATATCTTCTCTCATTTCTGGTATGCCTGGCGCAAGACAGAACAGGAGGACTGCCCTAATCGCCCTCACGCCTCGGACTGTCTTAATGGCTTGCCAGCCACGAAGTGCTCTAATCGGCCTGACGCCGAAGACCGTCCTCCACATCTGCGCGTGCGTGTATGTGTCACTTTCACTTACTGAAAGCTCTCTTCATTCAACCAAAGATTTCCTTTGTAACAATTTTGTCTTTGTGACTATTTTGTCATGCCATTATTAAGCGTCAGAAGAATAGCCCATTCAACAAATCAAGTGCTATTCTTTAGAAATCTGCTAAGGACACTGTTTCTTACGTTTCTTCTGCTAAAACAACTTATTCACCCAAACTGCTATTCGACTCAACTGCCGTTGCACGTGTTGTAACAAAGAACGAATATTCCTTTGAAATCCATCATGATTCCCTACTTATTTCAATCCTTTAATTTCGGTAACAAACTGATATTTAAAAACACATGCAATCTTGGCTTACTTTAAAAACTTTCGTTAGGACCTCAGAATAGAAAACTGAGACAGAAGGAAATTCATTAGCATTATGAAGTAACGGAGCTTTTAGGCTGAACTTTGACGAATTTATAAACAATAGCCAGTCATCTAGATTATGCTCAGTTCCTAGCTCACTCATTAAACCACTGATGTCTGTACAGAAACATACCTATTATGTGTTTCAGATTGGGAAGAGTTCTCGCCTGTAGCGCATCAGATGCGTTAGAGCCTTCATCGTTGCCACCTCGTTATCCCCACTCTTTTTATATGTCCCTCTCTCTCACACACTTGCGAGTGTTCGTGGCGCTAGACGTAGGAGAACGCAAACTGAATTTTCAAAAGCTTTATAAAAATGCAGTTGTTGAAATCATAATTGCATCGTGAATATTGGTATAAAACGCAAATGTTTTAAATATTTAGTGTAAAGTTAATTATAGTTTATGAATTACTTATTTTTCTAATCCAACGAAACTACCAGCGGTGCAGCCGTATGGCTGTGTATGTTACGTTAAGAGATAATTCGTCACTGTCATTGTCTTCACAGTCTGAGTAATGTACATTTATGATGATAGGTTCCAAAATATCGTTACCTGCTATTTCTTTACAAAAGTCGTCTTCTTCTAGTTTGTCTATGTCTCACGCAGTTTTCCCAGAACGTCAGTCAATTTTAAAGTATTATTTCTGTTTGCAACATAATTTGAGCTCACATTAACTCAATTGGAATGTTATAGCAGTAGTAAGGGGGGGGGGGGGAGAAGGTGAATCGCGTCTCATTGATCCAGCTGATATACTTTTTAAAGGAGGAGTAACTGAATAATACTGCTTTGAACTCTCTGGAGTAAATATAGATTACTAACTATTCATAAACAAAGATATAATGTGACCAGACACTTCTTCCAGACTAGCACGAAATGTATCGTTTCCTCTCATCGAAATTAACAATCACCTTGACTTATTCAAAGTACACATTCCTTTTACCACGTCATGTCAAATGATTACGTTTCAGTCCTGAGTAATTTCAAATATACGTCACGCATACATGCCAACCAATAATGATATTCATTACAGTGCTTACGTCACAATGCGTTGTTATAATATAATGGTATCTACTTTATTTATTTGTACTAGGAAAACTATTTGAGCCAACAATATGGGTTTTTATGGATATGTTAAATACATTACTCTCTCCTTCCTCAAGGATCAGTTTTTGAAAAATATGCATTTTTCTCTCAGCGTGAGTAATATTTATTACAGATAGATAAGTTCTGGCGCTCGTCACATACCACTTAGGGGGAATGCAGGACGACAGCACCGCAGGACTCCGCTTGGTTGCTCACTAGTAGCGCTGAAGGACAAAGACCTTCCCATTTTAAACACATAATATATATTCTCTTCCGTCGAAAAATATTTTTCTTAATTTCATATCTCCATTTAGAAACTCTGTACTTTATGCACCAGGTGCAATTAATTTCCATTGTTACAGCCCGGAACCTAGAAGTTCAGATTCTTCTTTTGACAAATTCAAGTCACGCTCCAAATCAATCAAGTCTACTTGATCTGCACAATGTCCTTCACTTTCAGAATTTTCTGTTTGAAGGTCATGTTCCTTTGAAGCAGAGGCCTGGTTAAATTGTATAGCACGTTTTCATATTTATATTTTGGAAGTACCTAAGTAACTAATCGGTAGGACAAGGCTAGGAATCCGATAAACCGTGTGATACCGGTTGGATCGCGAAGTCTTTTTTGATTATTTATATCTAAAATATCTAAAAATTGTGTCATGATGTACTATTTTAAGCATCATTTTCTGTGTCGAAATATGAAAATAGACCAAAACGCCTATTATCTTCGTGCAGGTAAACTTCATGTGGCGTAGTGATATTAGAATTCCTCACGCACTGCAATCTAGATAGATATTTTCTGGCGATCTCTCTCCTAGAGGAAGAAATAAAGCACATGTTCCATTGGAAGGTAGAGTTTTAAAGATGCTTGGAAGTCCAAGTTTCCACCACTGGATATGTCTAGAGAAGACAATGAACGACTCATCGATCAAGCAGCCCCCGAGTGCGTCCTCTGCCTTGAGCAATATCCTGCCAGTCTACGCACCGAAATGACTCACGAAACCTAAAAGAAACGAAAGATCAGGAAATGTGCAAATAAATCTGTGATTAGAAGAAAAGCAATCTCAGAATTTGCTTACCGACCGGGGAACACCATATCAAGAGATCAGAGTATGCTATCAATAGATATGCTGAATGCAGCCTGTCACTTTGACGTGGCACTATTTCATTAGGAACTACGCTGAAATATTTTCAGAGAAAGTGGATATATGAAACAAGTAATTTGATATAGGAGACTTATGTTCTGTTGGTTCAAATGTGTAATTTACGGCTATAAGTATAAAAAGTAACAATACGCCCTGCTAATGATGATACCACTCGAATGCACAACACACAACTTGAACAGACGTGTCGGAGCACTCCTACGGAGAAGTTCCTTTTGCCGCAAAACTTATGACAATAGCTTTCAAGTGAAGGGGAAACAAGTTCAAATCTCCTCTATCTTGTTATGTATTTTTTGTTTAGTTTTGTTTAGATTGGTGTTTTCTTAATATTTTGTTTAAGCCTTCAATTATTGTACATATGTATGCATTTTATGGAATAATTTCTCCTTGTTAGTGTAATTAATCACAATTTTTATTAATAAAGGTTGAATCCCGCTTAATACTTCCACATATTTGTACGTCTAAATGGGAGCTGGTTGTACGCCTCTGTAGCTTGGATGGTAGCCTCTGCCTCACGTTCAAGTGGTCCCAAGTTCGAATCTCGGTCAGGGTGACTACCTAGATAAGGTTTACCGGGGTTTTTCCTTATCGTGATAGACGAATGTCGGGTAACGCTAACCTCCATGGACCCTGGGATCATTTAGGCATACTTTCCACGCATTCCATTCATACTCCGATATGACTTAACGTTGGTGAACGTAAATTACACAAAAAGGGCGGTGGTTTAAAAGTAAACAAACTTACATAAACTGAACGTCCCGGATCGAGGGAATCATGGTAGTGCTATTGCACTGACCAATTAGATTCACGTTCTTAGTTACGAATCACATCTTTCCTTCCTATTATAATTTACGTATCTAAAATACGAAAATAGTGCTACATGAGGGAACCAAACCAATGACTTTTGGAAAACCAATTTTCGGAGTTACGGATTGGACCGCAAGAAGAATTACAGAAACACCACTAGAGTGGGCTACATGATGCAACAAGACACTTAATTGTTGTTCAGGGTCGCACTGGCAGGTAATTAGAGATTTCAGATATCTTTGCGGTACTAAATATTGAATACGTCAATAACGAGCATCGATATCTTTATACTTAAAAGTCATTCTAATCAAATAATTTCACCTGACTTGTTTAAATACCAAGTTATCACCAACATCCTGTATATTAAAGCATCTTATCCTAAAGAGCTTAGATATTGTCACGGCAACAGGCAAAAAGGTTTCGACACGAATAAGAAAACGGCGGATAAAGTTTCATGGTAATAGTGAACCTTGCTAAGCAGTTAATGATAGCGCGGCTATTGTCAACAAGCGCCCGCAAGCGAAGATAACTGAGGTAAAGGACTTGCTGGCATAGATTAAGTTACGCTTCTGGAATGTGATAGAATATTTGATTTCTTTATTCTTCCGGAAATATATAGAATCTAGAATTAGGTATTTAAGCAAGTGACGGCTCACAAAATTAGTTGTGAAACAGTTTTGTGAAATGAGAGACAGCCAGCTGAGTAACGAGAGGTAATGATGTAATCTGCTGTGACTAATGTTGTTACTGTCATCGACCTTGGAAGACTGTGTTCTATAGCTGATGTAATGTTGTTACGTAAGAACTGAACAGTGTATCTCTACGGAAATAAAGAACATAAGAATTTCTGCAACTCGGTCTTTTAATTCTACGAACCCACAAAGTCACAATTGGTGTCAGGAAGCGGGACGACGACAAAATCACCGAGATGATAGAAGAAAAGACCGAATTAACAACGAAGACCGAAGCTGCAAATTGCAACTTGGGCGCGACGATGACTGTGAAGATAACTGACACCAGGAAGAGCAGCCGGAAAAACGAGTAAGGCCCGGCGTGGCAAGGAGCAAGTCGGCGCCCTCTACACCCTCTCCTCGAGTGACACTGCGCGCCGTCAGCCGACGGATGGATGACGGCCTCATCACAGAGGGTTGGGTGCCAGGGAAGCCGTGCTGCGTGCTCGTAGATATCGGGGCAGCCATGACCTTCATCAGATCCGACGTAGCCAGGGGTTCGCTCGATAAAACCAAGCCAACCATACCAACTGGTGACGGCACTGGGTGAAACCGAGACCGTGGATATGGAGGCCCTGCTGCAGCTGACCTTGGGATGGAGTGCCGTGCGTCAGTGGGTGTTCGTCGTGTAGGTGGCTGAGGAGGTGATACTGGTACTGGATGCCCTCAGGAGCCAGGAGGCGACGGTCGACGATGGCAGGAAGGTCCTGCAGCTCAATGGAGAAGAGGTCATACTCCGGCAACCCAAAGAACGCCTGGGAATCTGCAGGGTCATCTTGAAGGAAGACGTGGGTCCCCGCGAGAAAGGAGGTGCTGGTGACGGCGCTACTGGAAGGACAGCGAATGAAGAAAATTGTTGCCGTCCCGAGAGGTGCCAGTGGGGCTGCTTAACCTAGCGGATATCGATCACGACGTCCAGGCCGTAACGGAGATGGGGACGTGTGAGCCCGTGATCATCGTGAGAGCAATCGGGGCCAACGCAATAACTGGGGCCCCGGTTGGAAGGTTTACTGGAGAGGGCGGCCGATCACCTGACCGCAAAACAGCTCGAGAAGTTTTGAGAACTGCTGAGACGATACCAGCGCGTCTTCATCCAAGGCAGAGAAGAACTACTGCGTCAGCCGTTCCACCTGAGGACTGACCACTGTGCCCTAACCTGGCTACTGAGCTGTAGTAACCTGGACGGCCAGACAGCACGTTGGGTTCAGATGCTGCAGGAGTACGACTTCGCCTCTGAACATCGTAGAGGAGAGAGCCACGGTAATGCAGACGCCATGTCTCGAAGACCCTGCCCAGAGGAGTGCGGTCAATGCACAAGAGTGGAAGAGAAAGAGCGTGCCGCAGCAGTCCGAGTAGTCACGGCATTGCCCGCGCATGGCTGGAATAGCGCAGGCCTGAGGAGGGAGCAGCTGGCGGACGCAGACTTGGGACCACTCTTGAGGGAAGTGGAGGCAGGGACAAGACCAACCTGGAAGGACATCGCACCAAGGAGCGCCACCTACAAGTCGTACTGGGCCCAATGGGAGTCACTAAAGACAAGAGAGGGCGTGCTGTTCCGGGTTTGGGAATCGCCTGATGAGAAGACGCAAAGGGAACAATTGGTACTTACCCGAAGTAAGGTCCCGGAGGTCATGGAGTATGTGCACGCCGGTACTTCAGGAGGACTCCTGGGAGCAAACCGAACAATCGACAAGCTTCAATAGCCGTGGCAAGGACCGCGGGAGGTGAAGAGGACTAACGACGTGGAGAGGGGGCCCCGAAGGAAGAAGTTTATGGTAGGCCCAGATCGTCTGGCCCGCTACTATGGAGCTGTTCGGGACGACCAGCCTTGAGGAGGGAGCAGTGTCACGGCAACAGGCATAAACGTTTCGGCACAAATAAGAAAACAGTCGGCGGATAAAGTTTCATGGTAATAATGAACCTTGCTAAGCAGGTAGTGATAGCGCGGCTATTGTAAACAGCGCCGGCAACCAGAGATAACTGAGGTAAAGGACTTGCCGGCATAGATTAAGTTACGCTTCTGGAATGTGATAGAATATTAGATTTCTTTATTCTTCCGGAAATATCTCGAATATAGAATTAGGCATTTAAGGACGTGACTGTTCGCAAAGTTAGTTGTGAAACAGTTTTGTGAACTGAGAGACAGCCAGCTGAGTAACGAGAGCTAATGATGTAACCTGCTGTGACTAATGTTGTTATTGTCATCGACCTTAGAACACTGTGTTGTATATGTGATGTTATGTTGTTACGTGAGAATTGAATAGTGTATCTCTACGGAAATAAAGAACATTTAGTATTTCTGCAACTCGGTCTTTTAATTCTACGAACTCACAAAGTCTCAATATGTCACACTTTATTTTCGAGCGCTAAGTGTGACGGTCGTATGTTCCTTTTATATAAAAATTAAAAACAAGTTGTTGAAATTCTGCACACAATTTGTTTTACAATATTTGTACAAATTAAGTTTTCATGGACAATCTAATTGCATGCAAATTAATGTGAATTTTAGAGGTATAGTAGTGCTTTAATCTTTTAGAACGTCTTACAGAATTATTTACTAACTATATCCTTACAGGGCCCAAATGACCTTGCTGTCGACGGGCCCTTAAACACCACACACTCACTCACTATATCCTTACATCAAAATTAATATCATTATATCACTCAAAAGATATAAGTAAATCCCAGGTTAAGTACTTATTGAGAATTCTGTCTTCGATGCATGCGGGACATGTTTTGTACAAATGTCTGTACGTTTGTATTTCCGCTAAAATCTGGTTATAAATTTTCAGGTGAAGAACAATACTTGCACAGTATGATTTAAATAAAACGAGCGGGATGGCTCATGATGTTCCGTCTGTGGCTCGCATTCGGGCTGCCTGGATTCGATTCCCGTAGCCGGCTTATCGGATCCATGGGTTTCTTTCTGTCGTTTTCCCGGGTCGCCAGGCGAATATTGCGTAGGTTAATTACATCCCCAAAATTTCCTGTACCCTCGTTTATTATCCGTTATCATTTCGTATCATATATCATCTGGTGGTCTCTTACAGAGTAGAAGTGTCGGCGGGTGTCTCGGCGGTGCATGGTAGGGTGATATGCTCTGAGTGAAACTTCCTCCTCCGGTAGGATGTTCTTGGAATACCGAGCCCGGCCTGTTGTGGCCATTTCCGGCTCGCAGTTGGGTAAGCTGCCGTTTCTGCTGGCCTGCCGGCGTATTACCAACTGATATATGTTAGAGACCCTGCTGTCTGCACTGTCGTAGCTCTTTGGGAGGCCCATTGCCCCAAAGACGGTGCCTCCTCTCGCCTCATCCGTTTCGGGGATGCACCACTTGGGTAGATACAATAGATCAACAATGGTCGCAGTGCCGAAACACCTCCGTGCCGTAATCCAAACCAAACCTGGAGGTAAACAAAGGAATTAAATAACGAAAATTTGCAGGATGAAAACAGACATTTGAAAACAAGGAAAATATTCTTTTGATAATTGAAAATACAAAGTGAAAACCCTAGTAAATACTATCAAATTTGGATGAAACCCATTTTATACCAGCGAAAAATCCTTCAAGAATCCTTCCCCGAAACAACTCTTTATAAAGAAACGTTTTCATTATTCCTTAATTTTCTCACGAGTACCTACAAATGATTTAGAATCGTATCATTCCTATTAAACGTCTTACCCATCCCATCCCATCCCATCCCATCCCATCCCATCCCTGTATTTATTTATCTATTCATTTTTATCTATCTATTTATTACGCAATTTTGTAATTCCTATTTTACCCAAAGGCATATAAGAAGTATAGTTCACAAATTTTAAAATGAATGTACTGAAATTTAAAAAAGAATAACCAAATACAATTTCAAGTTGACAAACAGTAAACGTCAAGTTAAATCCTTTAGCTTACCCTAAGGATTCAAGCAACAATTCAAATTTGTATCCTTCCAAATAGAAAAAGGGACAATCAAATAAAATGTGAGGAACATCTTGAAGATGACTTCCACAAATACAATCAGATGTGGATTTGATTTTGATCGAAATAAGTAAGCTGAAAATTTGCCATGTCCAGTTAAGAATTGAGTGAAAACATAGTTAGGATTAACGAATTTACAGTTATGTCTATCAGAAACTGTTGAGAAATATAAATCCTTAGTCAGAGCAGCACAATCACTTTTTAACCAGTATTCATTCCAGACATTGATGGTAATCTCCTTCAATGTTTGCCTCATATAAGAAATAGGGCATAGAATGTAAATTACATGAAGATTTGAAGTCGCTGCTCTCTATTAAATGTATTGTAACTGCCACACATTGGGATAAAGATCAGATCTGTACATTTATGTGAACTACTCTGATGCTTACTGTATCAACAATTTCCGCAGTATTCGTAATTAGTCATTTGACCTTTTCGGCATCAAGCAGAACTCTTTGAAATGTTAAAAGCTATCTGCTTTTTTGTCTCTCATAAGCTCTTTCGTAGCGTAATAAAAAGCACTTTTATACGAGTAGTTAATGCGCATACATCGACGGTATATGTAATGTGCCTAAACTGAGCAAGTTTTCGCATTTACCTTACGTTTCGTTTTGAAGTTTACGGTGTGAGCTCTGGTATTCGCATGTTATGAAATTTTGTCGCCCGTTACTTCTGTAAGAGTCCGTAACAAGATGTGCAGCCGTGGTATAAAAAGAGCCACCCCTGGGATGTATGTAGCTATGCGTCGTTCAAGAGCTTCGTTTATCTTCGTAAAAGCTTTGTCCACAACGCACACAAAAGAACTGTACAATGCATTGGGGTTAGGTTAACTATGCATACTGAAAGCAGAGCACAAAGAAGCCTTCGTGGCCGAGAGGTTAAAAGGCATAGCGTCCATTCGTAAGCCCCTTGGTTCAAAACTCGTGCAGCTTGCATTTCTTTACGTTTGTTAATTTTATTATTTAATATATGAGACATCAACTTTTATTACTATAACCTTAGCATTTGAAACAAACCTATCTGTATACACAAAAACATAATTCAACCAACACTAGAGTTAAATAACTAAAAACATGTGCAATTGTCCTATCTTCTAAAATTAAAACACAAAAAAATCCACATATTTAATATCCAGTGTATAAACCATCAGCACGTATAACTAACCTCAATCTTCGGGGTTGCAACGGAAAATGTGTTGAAAATGTGTACTGGAGATGTACTGAGGCAATAATTTGAAGATTAACTTCTTTGATGATCTTGCAGCCAGGTTCCTGATTTTCCTCAGCTGTGCTGGTGCACAAGATCTTACCTCTGGGCGTGGTTACAGAGTAGAAGAAAATAATATTACTGCTGAAGAATGACCAAATAATTACTTTCTTGGAAAAATGTGGACTTTATTCCTGCGAAACTTGTCTAATCTCTTATACAAATTAAACAATATTAATGTTGTCCTTTTACAATTTTGTCATTTTTGGTATATCAATTAATTATCATTCTATTGCCCACAGGCTAGTCGTGCGTCCAAAATGCACAATCAGAATTGTTTCTACACAATCTTGGAGAGACAGTGTAATACGTCTTTCTTCTCTGAAGTAAACTAGCAGAAGCCCGCTTTGCCAGTTAAATTTCCTGCTCTTCTTGTTCACGTTGCTATCGCAACCAAATAACCCATCTTCTACTGGTCTACGCCACCATATTAGTAATCTCATTTTTGCAGCCACCGATAACAAAAGTGTTACACAATATCTCATTAACATTGCATCATCTCGTGACCCACTGGATTTAATAGTTTGGTTTCTTACTCATTTTAACTTTTCCTTATCGATCTTTAAAGGATTAAAGATACTTAAACAATTTTACAACTCTCGGAGGCTAAATAAAAAGCAACTGTTACAGGGTATACACAAAATTAAAGGCGGAAAATAACTACAAGATCCAACGCCTCTTGAAACTGTGTCCAGCAGATATCATTTGTTCCTCGCTCAACTATAGGGAAATTAGAGCAGAGCTTTCTTTTCGCCTAAGCTCACACACTTTCATTAGAGTGTATATCTATAGAATAGACTGTAGACAGTCAGTCACCTTTCTCTTATGAATGGAAGAAATTTTCAAAAAATGTCACGTTATTGCAGTTGCAATAGGCATATTTCAATGCGACACAATCTTTATTCGTTTGTCACATGTTTCATAGCTGCCATACGCGTTTGAAGTCCTAAGTAATTTACAGATCACGCAGTTGTTCGAACTGATTCAGAGGAAGTAAAAATTTGCCTTCAGTTCTTAATCAGTTGGGAGAGGGTTCCTCTCTGCTGCTGAACTTAAAGCTATAGTCATTTTGGGAGTTCCTGAACCAGAACAGCGGCGTTCAATCTTTTCCCCTATTATGTGTTTCAATTGAGAAGAGTTCTAGAGTCAAGCTAATCGGCTGCGTTAGGACACTCAGCGTTGCCAGCCTGTTACCCCCAACTCATTTGTTATTTCCATCTCTCTCGCACACTCACACAACGCGCATGTCTGCTTGGCGCTAGACATAAGGGTAAAAAATTAAATTTTCCAAACTTTGATAATGATAGTTGTCAAAGTCAAAATTGGAAAAAGGAATTTCGCAAATTATGTATGTTTTTAAATCCTATAATTATAATTTTAGTTTACAAATTAACTGTTTTTCTAATAAAATGAAACTATCAGTGGCTCATATATCGCTATCAATGTGACGTCAAGAGATAACGCCATTGTCACTGTCTTCATTGTTTGAGTCTTCCAAATGTACGACTATAGCTTCCAAAACATCGTCACCTATTATCTATTTCTTGAAATCGCCTTCTTGTATGTTGTCTGCATTTCTCACGCAGTAAGAGTGCAAATTAGTTTCTGTATAGTTGGAATTTCACCGTGGTCATAAAACTTGAACACAGTTCTACGTAAAACGTCCTTGTCAAAGTCACGTAAATTTGTAACCCTCTTCGGAGGACCTACATGTTTTCGGACGACACAAATATTTGGGCACATCTGGGATCAGATTTTCTTGCCCCTCTATAAATGCGAGGCTCACTTGCTTTACCTGCACCACACGCTTCAGCAGTAAGCCGTCGAGTTTTTTTGAAATCGAGATGATTTCTTTACTCCTTGCCAATTTTTTTAAGAACGTGTAGACCTTAAAAATGATACTTCGAGCCTGACTTCGCTATACCTGCTCCTTTGACTCGCCACTAAATTCAGTGCAAGAAGCTATTCCACTATCTCTTACTCTACTGCTGTCTAACGATTAAAATAGAACTGAATAGAAAAAGAAGTTCTGAAGAATAATTTTGAAATAATATAATAGAACTGAATAATATTGATTTGAAATCTCTAGTGTAAACGAGCACTGCTTATCCAGCATTCATTCAAAAATACAGGTATAAAACATTCCGCAGGCTAACAGGAAATAAAGTGTGGAAACGTAGAGTCAGGTTGAAAAATTCAATGCCATAGCCGGGATTTGAACCACGGATCTTCTGGTTTCCGTCCAGCCACTCTACCATTGAGCTACTATGGCCAACGTGCCGATATGACATTAAATTCTCCAACTGACTCGTTTTTCAGCAACTTTAGCCTACACACGGCCAGTGTGAAAGAACAATTAATTTCCATTAATTGACCTAATAGTGGTTAAAAATAAAGCCCGGGTCTTAAAGTACTTACATGTTGTAAGTCGCCATTAAGGTAGTTGTCTCATGTGTTTATGTGAACTCCTAAGTGCTTTACCGGGAAAATATGAGTTAGTTGGAGAATTTAATGTCATATCGGCACGTTGGCCATAGTAGGTCAATGGTAGAGCGGCTGGACGGAAAGCAGAAGATCCGTGTTTCAAATCCCGGCTATGGCATTGAATTTTTCAATTTGACTCTACGTTTCCACAATTTAGCCTACACGCGGCCAGTGTGAAAGAATAATTAATATCTAGGAAATAAAGTGTTTGCCATTTGTCGAATTTAACACCTTGGCTCATTCAAAGTAATTCTTAATCACGTCATATCAATAGTATAAATTTCAGTTCTGTGTAATTACAAGCATATTTACACACATACAAACCAAGCAATAATGACCGTGCTTTACGATGCGTCAATAGAAATATTGCTATTAATTTGTTTATATTATGAAAACAATTTGAGTTGATACACTTTGCCATGGAGTTTAAACGCAAGAACAACTGAATAATGCTACTTTGCACGGTCTAGAGTAAATTTAGATTACAGACCATTCATAAACAACAATATAATGTAGCCTCTCACTCAACTTCTAAATTCTTTATCCACGTTCCTCACTTCTCACTTACCACAACTCACCCAATATTTCCAAAATGCCATTCTATCTACTTTCCGAAATGATGACGTGTTATAGGCCATCTCTTTCATTACTCACTCTGCTGAACTGGTACGCTAATGGCATTTGCGCTAAATGTGCTGCCTTTCTGAGCTTGCACGGTATAAGATGCTGTCTGTATCACTGCGTCTCATCTTCTCCAAAATGAACGTTTCTCTGATCCAGGCTACATAATCTATTGATTCGATCGAAATGCACCATCTGCATCTGGGGGAGTAACTGTGCTAGTTAACCGTTCCTTGACTCATCATGAAATATCCTTACTTGTCATCCCCGGCTTCGAGGTAGTGGCCGTTAAACTCTCTCTTCGCGATAGCAATGATATTATTATCATGAGTGCCTACAAGCGCCCAAAATAGTAAGATTAATATACACTATTTATTTCTACCCTTTCTAGCAGAAAACTGCATTCTCTTACTAGGTGATCTAATTTTTTTTTGTAAGTTACTATGCATTGATCAGCAAGTATGCAAAATTATGAATTCAATGCACACTTCTTGGGGCTGTAGTCACAAACCCCAATGGACGTCGTCTGTTTGACACTACTAATGTCGCCCGCCTCGGTAGCGGTGTGGTAGCATGTCTACCGCACAGTCAAGAGGTCCCGAGTTCGAATCTCGGTCAGGGTGAGTTACTTGGATAAGGTTTTTCCGGGGTTTTCCCTTATCTTGGAAGACGAATGTCGGGTACCTCTAAGCTCTATGGACCCTGAGCTCAGTTGAACATCATTTCACCCATTCCATTCATCGTCCGATATGACTTAACGTTGGAGGACGTAAATTACAAAAAAAAAAAAAAAAAAAAAAACTACTATTGCCATTGATCTTCACATATTGGCTGACACGGAAGTGACTTACTGTTCTGGCAATCCAAAGGTAGCTCCTGACACTTTAGACATTGGGGTACATCTCGTAATATACGACTACCTGCATTCATTTCTTCACTGCCAGTGCTATCCAATTAAAAATGAAATGTGTAGTTTATCGCCCGCTTTTACTACATATGGCGCAGCTGGCCATGACACTGATGATACATGAGATGAAGATGGAGCACCGGTGGAATGAGGTGGCGGGGGAAACCGGATTTCCCGGAGAAAACCCGCCCCAGCGCCGTGTTGTCCACCACGAATCTCACATTGCGGTCGCCTGGGATCGAACCCGGGCCGCCTTGGTGAGAGCCAAGCGGTCTAACCACTGAGCCACGGCGCGGCCCAGCGCTGTCCAGTATTAGTTACATTTTGCCAGAAACTCCGCGTTTCATCAATGGCTTTGTCAACCGGACAGTTTTCATACACATCTGGATGCTGCACTTCACACATCTGTTCAACTGGGTACTGCGGATGCTATTGACACTGCCGTTCAAAATTTTACCTGTGCGCTCTCTTCCGGTGTACAATCCTCTACTATCTACAATAATCAACCTCGTCATTTCCCATCTTTGACTATCCATATTACTCAACTCATCCAAGAACAGAATCACATCGTCGCTTGTGGCAACGGCATCGTCAACCTAGGTTGCACCAAAGATTAGATAGTCTCATTCGGAAAATATGCACTAGACCAACACTGCTTTCAGGAGTACCAGCGACAATTAGCCAATATCCGTCGAGACGATCATTCCTTATGGAACGTCACTAAGAGGATTCTCCGAGAGCCAAAAGCAATACCACCTCTTCAAGTTGAGGGGACACTTTTGAGTGACTTTGCTGCCAAGTGGTTGCTCTATCTACTCACTATGAGCGCACATTTACGCCTAACGCCTGCCTGGATCCTGATATCCCCTCTTCCCTGGACAGAGAACGTCTTGATTACCAGCTTCCTCCTACAGCACACAACAGAATTTCGTTCACTAGTCTACGTGAAAGTCCCGCTTTATCCATCGCCTTGCCATTAAAAAGCCTCCTGGACATGATCTTATCCCCAACGTTGCGCTGAAAATTTGACAAACAAGGGGCTAGATTATTTAACATCCATCTTCAATGCTGCGCTACAAATTGGTTATTTTCTATCTGCATGGAGACATACGGAAAGTTTAGTCTTCCTCAAGCCCAGCAAACCTAAAGGCCTTCTTTCAAGTTATAGGCCGATCAGTTCTAAGCTTTTTGAAAAGATTATTCATCAACGGCTTTCCCATTCTTTGATTCACAATCAGAAAATTCCGCGTTTGCAGTTTGCCTCTCGCCCGAAGCATGCTACTGCTCACCAATTGCTCAGAAAGACTCAGTCAATCGTACAAGGTTTCGAAAACAGGCACTACACTGTAGCAGGATTCTTATATATCGTCCAGGTATTCGATAAGGTGTGGCACATTGGGCTACTACTTAAAGAACATAGATTTGGTCTTCCTTATTACCTTATACAAATAATTACCAGTTTCCTCACTAATAGAACTTCTGTGGTGCGCATTGCTGGTATCACATCCACCAGATGGCCCATTTTAGCAGATGAACCTCAAGGTTCAGTACTTCCACCACTCCTATTTAATACCTACACTTATTCTCACTCCAATATCCGTCATACCACTCACAAACTGCAAGCTGCCCTGGATCGACTAGCTCATTGGTTCTCCAAGTGGCGCATTTCCCTCAACACTAACAAGACAGAGCCTAAGATCTTCTCTGTACGTCCTTATAGGGATCCTCCTTCACTACAACTGCTCTGGGAACAGCTCTCGTGGTTACCAACCAGTGTGCCAATGAAATATCCTGGGGTGCTACTGAACACTCAACTTACTTGGAACGCCCACATCTGTCAGTCTGTTACACTTGCGTCTGTCCAGCTCTCAAAGCTGTATCCCTTATTCTACAGGCGCATTTCACTTGGTTATGAATCCTCCCTTCTTCTTTACACCTCTCTAGTCCGTCCCACTCTTACTTAAGCAGCTCCAGTCTGGGGTGGTAGCAATAAGACTAATACTACAAAACAGGGTGCATCTTACAGTTACAAAATGTTCCATGGTTTGTCAGAAACCAACAACTTCACCACGAATTTGGACTTTTACCATCTCCAGGAGTTCCCTGGAGCTCAATCTCGGCGCTCGGACTCGCCAACCAACACGCCTCAAGCGCAGACTACCACAAGATCTCCTCCTGAGTGAACACTTCAGCACATACGACCAGAATGGTGATTACTACCATCATACTTATTACTTACTTACTCAATTTGTGATACAGTTATCCTGCCATATTTAGTTAGAGGAGTCATTCACAGCTAACCCAATTGTTAGATGTACTGTTATTATGTTTCTCTATAAAAACATCTGTAAAGTATACTTGCTGATCAATGGATAATAAATTAAATAAGAGAGATATAATGTGGCCAAACACGTTCTGCCAGGCCAGGTGGAAGTGTAGTGATCCTCCTTGCTCGAATTTAACAAACACCTTGGCTTATTCAAAGTAATTCTTTTATCACGTCATATCAAAGGTTACGTTTCAATTCTGAGTAATTACAAATACACGTACACGACACATGCTAACCAATAATGCCACCCATTACAGTGATTACGTCACTATGCATGCATTGTTATAATACAATAGTGCTTTATTTGTATTAGGAAAACTATGCATTTTTCATGGCTATGTTAGATTATTATCTACCTTTCAGTTGTGGCAAAATCTGAAGTTTATCTTAGCCCAAATAGTATTTAATAGAGATTGATTAGGTTGGTGATGGTTACACACCATTTAGGGGGAATGCAACACCGCAGGACAGCGATTGGTTGCTTACTTAGCAGCGCTCAAGGAGAAATGTCATCCCATTTGAAACAGATAGCTATAATCTCGCCAACCACTGCGGTGTAATTGCAGGGACTCGAATATGAGCTGCAGCTTCTCAAAAGCAGACAAACCTGCTGCTTTGATTAGTCCAAAGAGTGACCTCGTTGTGGAGACAATATCTGTCTACCATTGTCTAACACGATATGATTCAGTGAGAGGGAACTGTTTGTCTCAAAGGCGTTTACACACCATTCTACGCACCACGTGCTTTCGTGTGCAACACAGTCTGTTCTGTAGAATAAACCTTTAATAAAACATCATAACTATCATGTTATTAACTTTACCATATGTCGTATTTAAAATAAGTTTATCTAAAATATACGCCCTCTATGGTCTGATTCAAAATCATTAAGAGAAGGAAAAGAATGCTACATGTGACCACGTGACCCTTAGCACAGGAGTAGCCTAACTTTGCCACAGTGCTAGAGTGAACATGCATAGATAGTGACATGTGTAGTAATAGTAATTTATAGTAATTTATTTCCTTTTACATCAACAAATGGAAATACAAAATCAAGATTACAATTATAAAATCCATACTGAAATATGCCATATATTCCTAAATCCTGAAAATCCTATCATGTTATCATGTTGCCCACCATTGAATAGTAATTCAGCCCCCATACACCTAAGCCTAGATTTTTGTGTAATGGAGGCCCTCTGCTCCTTTTTACACTTTCTGCCATTTCACCTATCTCACTCTACATTTTTCTCTTAATTGTTCTTAGCCATCTCTCTTTAACTTTCCCTAAATAATTCCCTATATTTCTCCTGTTCTGTTCTCCTTTTACTGACAACATTTTTCTAATTACTACTGCTCTCTCCATATCTTTGTTCAACTACAATTTAATATACAATGGAAATCTGTATTCTCTTCTCCACACAATGGGCCTTTATCTAGCTCTCTCTCTCTTGACCTATACCTTTCAAGTTTCTCACTCCTGTTCTCGCCCAAGCAAAAACCTTCTCGCCCTAACTTACTACATATATCTATATATCCTTCCCTCTCCCAGGTTATTTTTATTTCTCTATATAATCTTAGTGAGCTTTTGTCGCTTGTATTGGAAAAAATGTCTTGTCTGTCAATATCTTCTAATCTTAGCTTAACCTCTTTCCAGAAGCCTCTATACCCATACTCTGCATTTATCCAAAAATGACCCATACCTATCTGCTTCAAGAAGTCATATATTTTATGTGCCCAAGACCCATCCCAGTTACTTCTCTTTTGAATATGAAAACATTCTTTAGTTATATTTCCATCTTCCAAGTTAGTGATTCTGTATAAATATTTCATTGCCCTTGACAAGATTTTAATTTTAGTAGAATGCCTGCCTAGTTATAATTGTGCTGCCCCATTAGGTGATGCTATTGGTAATCCCAATATGTATTTACAAAAGGATCTATGCACTCTATCAGTCTCTCTCCAAGCCTCATCTATTCCCCAAACCTCTGATCCATGTAACATTCTATTTTCTACTACTGCCGTATAGATCCTCTCCAACCATTTGACATTTATATCCGGTAGTTTACTGTAGCATGATCTTATCACTCTCATGGCCATTTTACCTTTTGCCACAGACAACTTTTTTTGTTCTTTCCAGCTGCCATCTGAACTCAACCTTGTACCCAAATAATGAAATCTCCTTACTACCTCTATTATGTGTAGTAATGCCGTACAGTTCAAACCGTTTCATGTTTTATGTTCTTAATATTTTTAATTAATATTATAGTTTGTTGCAGACGTAGCTTAAGACATATATTTGGATACTGTCGTAACCCTCTATAATACACTGGGGTACCTTAATTACTTCAAACCTACAATCACATGGTTTCGGCAGGGCGGGATGCGTAGGGGAGATGCGCCCAGTACTGTACACCTAAGAGGGTTTCTTCAAATTCAAAGAAAATACAATGGAGAAAAAGTAGCGTGTTTCTATTATCATAAAGCTAATGACATACAGAAACAGCATTACTAATAAACATTCATTAACGCGAGTCATGTTGACTGTTAAAAACTAAAGTAAATATTAGTGATATCTGCGAATCTCAAAAAGTGTTTCCCAGTACCGGACAGGCGAAAATAAATACATATTTCTAAAGAAAGGAAAACGAACTTCATAATAAATCACAAAATAATCATTATTTTCATAATTATTGTATTTCTGTGATAAAAACAGAACACGGTAACATGACAATATATTTTTCAAAACGTTCTCTAGAGATCATCACAACAAAATAAAAATGTCTTAGAACTAATGAAACAGTGATCACATCTATAAAAATCAATGTTCTCTTGCGCTGTACATACAATGTGTCCAACTCTTGCAGGATTCACACTGAACCCAAGCCTCGTCTGTGCTTTCTAAGCAAATGCTACTCTGTTAGAACACTTCAATCAAAACTGGTTTTGGTTCCAAAATTTAATTTTCTTTTAGTCTTCTAAGGCTCTTGACTATTTCCAGTTTCTGTTGACCCAGAGTTAGAGCTAGGTTCTCTATGTATAGTTTTATTAATGTTAGTCCTGTGTCACTTTGCTTTTGGTTTGCTCTTCTGTTTTTTTGTAACTTTTCCAGCAAAATCAACTTATACAGAGTCAATGTTAATGTTTCAGCAATATATATTGCTACTCCCAGGCTCATTGATCTATCACATCTTTATTGCTTGTTTCACATTTTCTTCTAACCATTTTCCTTTCTTTTTAGCCTCCATGTTGATAGGAATGACTATAAACAAAAATTAATCTAATCTCAGTGCACGTTCAGGGGACAAAAATATACTTTCGCGTACTGAACTGAGAAATTTGATATCGTACGGTACTGAGTAACTCACACGTACGTATATATAACCTCATAGCGTGGCCCGCTTCTTCTAAACTGACACTGTCTTTTGTGTTTGATTATCCAACCTAATACCAAATAATATGAGTACAAATGCTTACTTAGTACTTCACCGGACAAGGCAGCAGCAATGCCAGCAGGTTATTAACAGCACAGCTCCAGTTTACTATATGACTTCTCTGAACAATAACTTCTGATTTAACCTTCAAAGAGGATGGAAAACTTTCCGTTGACAACAAAGATAGTTGTTTGTCTAAATAAACACCATGAGCTTCTACTATCTATCGGCAACTTCGAGATACTGACACTGTACGGTACTGGGCGCATCTCACCTACTCGCTTGGCATGCATCGTTTCACATGAGAGGAACTCCGTGACTTTAGAAGTTCTGAAGGGACGATTGTCTACATCGGAAGTATAGAAAGATTTAGAATATAGCTCTTATTTATTAATAAACAATACTCAGGAACATCTTTACAGGTTTCAATGACGACCTCCGTCTGTAGACCTCAGGAGATGTGGCAAACAGTCCTTCACCCTCAGAGTCGACCCATCTACTGCTTGACTCTGAGCGTCAGTGTAATCATTTTGGGTAAGCCAGAACTAGCTTTCCCCCTCCCCTTTGCTAACTAAGGCTTCTAAAGAAACATTTCCCCTGCCTTAAAAATGACTCACTATTTAAGAATTTGCAATTAAGCTGTTCACGTACTATAGGAAACAATGACGTTAGCTCTGGAGCCAGCAATATGCGTTACGTAAGAACCCAAAATGTAGCAATAGCCTTTCTTTGTGCGTAATATAAAATAATGAATCTAATAAAACCTGGAGAGATAGAGTCAGACTGAAAAATTCAATGCCATAGCCGGGATTTGAACCCCGAATCTTCGGATTGCAGTCCAGCCGCTCTAACCCTTGAGCTACTATGGCCAATGTGCCGACATGACATTAAATTCTCCAACTGACTCGTGTTTTTCTCGGTAAAACACTTAGGAGTTCTCATAAACACACGAGACAACTACCCTAATGGCGACTTACAACGTGTAAGTACTTTAAGGCCCGAGCTTTATAGTTAACCACTATCAGGTTAATTGATGGAAATTAATTGTTCTTTCACACTGGCCGTGTGTAGGCTAAAATGTGGAAAGAAAGAGTCAGACTGAAAAATTCAATGCCATAGCCAGGATTTGAACCACGAATGTTCTGGTCGCCGTCCAGCCGCTCTAACGCTTGAGCTACTATGGCCAGCGTACCGACATGGCATTAAATTCCCGAACTGACTCGTGTTTTTCCCGGTAAACCACCTATAAGTTGTCAGAAACACATGGGACAACTACTTTAATGGCGACTTACAACGTGTGAGTACTTTATGCCCCGGGCGTTATAGTTAACCACTATTAGGTCAATTAATGGAATTATATATGGAATGGAATAATGGACACGAGTCAGTTGGAGAATTTAATGTCATGTCGGCAAGTTGGCCATAGTTGTCCAAGTTTACAGCGGCCGGACGGCGACTAGAGGATCCGTGGTTCAAATCCCGGCTATGGCATTGAATTTTTCAGTCTGACTACCTTTCCATACTTCAGCCTACACACGGACAGTGTGAAAGAACAATTAATTTATAATAAAACCTATTTGCTACAGTATAATTATAATCAATAATTCTTGATAATATAGGTCAATAGTATTAACGTTGCGAACTTGCGACAGCTTATTGCTGCCGCTACACGACATTGCGGTTTGTGTAAACAGGGCGCTATGCCAAGGGTTCGGCGTAACAGAGAGACTTCGTTGTTTTTGTATTTAATTTTATTTATTTTTTGTTTTTACATAGTGGTATATTATTAGCAATGAGGTATATCATGTCACGGCGCATTTTAAATGTCTCTACTGCGCTGTTGCAGTAAGTAGAAGAAACACCTATTCAACTCATAACTAACTCTATTAGCGATGATCCTTCCGGTATGTCCTATATATGGTGTTCCACATTGACAGGGAATGCAATACACCCCTGGAACTTGGAAGTCTACTTTGTCTTTCACTGGTCCCAACAGCTGTTTAATCTTCGGAGGTGGCTTGTGGATGGTCCTGATGTTGTATTACATATTATACTATAATCGAATAATCGAACATGAACGGAGCATTCGTTTAATGCAACCTGTCTGGGCTGGCAGAGCATTGTTTTGATAACGACCATAGAGTCAATTTTCGGGAGACGACCATCTTGGCAAAATGCAATGGTTACTGGGAGCAGAGAATTAAGGAGGCTTTGGCGATTTCCTCTGAAAGGAGCACGCTTAATCGTGATGCTGGATTTCAGTTCTGCTCCTCTTGGAAACTGGCCTTAAATATGGAAATCCGTCGAATTAAGAAGCGAAGATCAATACAGCTTTATAATCAAGTTAAGTAGTTAGTTACGTTTCTTTGACGCGATTTTTGATACTCACGCCATCTCCTGACCTGGCACTTAATTTACTGAAAACAGTCTTTTATTCAGTAATGTGAATTTTGATAGTGTTTTGTCTTTGTTTATAGTTGTGTTATATCCAGTATTTCATTTGTGGCTATAACATTTTATAAATATCCTGATGATGGGAGAGATGCACACTCCCGAAACGTTGATATCTAATCATTATTTCACCTCGTTGCCTGCTCGAGAAGAAAGAGAATGAAGATATACTGTTGTAGCGCAGGAATTATCAAAGGAACGTTCAGAAGTAGCGTTTTAGGAATTCGGCCCCTGTCAGATTCCAGTTAGGTACGTAATATATATTTTTTCACGTGCATTTCAGTAGAACTTGCCAGACATTGCCATAGTGGCTACACGAAGTTATTTAGCACTGTTATTTCGCAGAGAGCACGAGAGAACACGTTTTTTGTACGCGAAACAAAATAGGCTAATTCTTATGCAAAATGACTCGCTGATTCCAAACATGATTCTGAAAATTGCTGTATCACGTAACATTTTTTAGATATTCTTGTTCATTTATGAAAAATTACAGAAACGAGGTTTGATACCAACGCATATTGACTTAGTTTAAAATAATAGTAATTTTATTGTTAAATAATATTTTTATACCTGTAAAGAATATGAATACTATTCGAAATAAGTAGAACAAATTTTCCATCACGTAAAATTTATCAGTAAAATTAATTTTAGAGTCTACTATCAAAATCATATTTACATGGGTGTGTCCAACTCAAATTAAGTTGACATAAACTACTGATGCAGGATTTCATAACTTATCATGAAAACCTAAATACATCTTATTTTGTTTTCTCTAATGGCAAATATTCCTTTCTTGAGTCCTTAGGTTCACAGATAACCCCCCTTTATCACGCGCCTCTCCTCCTGAGTAAATAAACAGATGTGTTAGCTTCAGTGGTCCTCTAGGTGGTCTGGTTTTCATCTGTGTTGGATTTTTCTTTCAGTTCATATTCAGCTGTGAAAGTGTAGTGTAGTTTATTCGCGGTGCTAATGAAAGGTTACAGATATGAATAAGAGCAGGCGTAGGAAATGTAATAATGATTCAAATAACTTTTGTTATGTGTGTGGACAGTTCACCCCTAAATCACAATGAAAAAAAAAAAACATAACAAGTATTACTAAAACAGCATATTCATTATACTTTGGTTGTGCCCTTGGTGATCAAGATAAGGATTTTTCTCACCATGTTTGCTGCATATCGTGCAAAACTGGTCGTAATCAGTGGCTACACGGTAAACGCAAATCTATGTGGTTTGCTGTGCCTATGGTGTGGAGAGAACAACCTAACAATTTAAATTACTACTATTTTTGTAATACAAATATTACAATGTGTGTCTAGAAAGAATAGGTCGAGTGTCAAATATCCAAATGTTCCATCAGCAAAAAGACCAGTTCCTCATAGGGAAGATCTTCCGGTGCCTGATCCTCCGAAAGCATGGGTTGAAGAATATGATGGATCAAGTTCAAATCGTGATGTAGATGACAGTGAACCCTTAACATCCCAAGACTCTACATATCAATGTGAACGAAGTGAAGAATGACATTTTGTTTCTCAAGAAGAACTAAGTGATATTATCCGTGAATTGAAACTAGGTGAAAAGGAGTCAGAATTACTGAGTTCCAGGCTACAGGAGTGGAATTTCCTGGCAAGAGAGACTAAAATAACATTTTACCGATCTCGACATAAACAGTATTCACAGTATTTCACAACGAAAGACAACATGTGTTTCTGTGTTAATTTTAATGGTTAAATGAAGAAATTGGGTACAGAGCATTTTATCGAAGATTGGCGTATCTTTATTCACACTTTTAAATACAGCTTAAAGGCAAGGTTGCTTCATAATGGCAATTTACTACCTTCCATACCTTTATTTCATGCCATAGGAATGAAGGAGACATACCTTTCCATGTCCATCATTTTAGATGCTATTAGTTGATCAAAACCATGGCTGGGAAATTTGTAGTGACCTCAAGGTAGTTGCGTTGCTAACGGGACTGCAGGGAAGTTTCACAAAATATTTCTGGATGTTTGTGCTTATGGGACAAGCATTTTATAGTGAAAGAGTGGGGCGAAAAGGGAAGACTATACCCCTGGAGCAATCAATGTTAAGTATGTGCCTCCAGTAGACCTAAACAAAGTTCTTCTCACCCCACTTCACATAAAGCTCGGGTTAATGAAGAATTTTGTTAAAGGTTTGGAAAATGGAAGTGCATTTGAGTATTTAAGAAGTATCTTTCCCAAAATAGGTGAATCTAAATTGAAGGAAGGTATATTTGTCGGTCGTCAAATAAGAATACTTCTTAAAGATAGTGTTTTTGAATCAAAGCTTAAACGTGTTGAACTGGCAGCATGGAAATCATTTAAATCATTGGTGGAAGGCTTCCTGGGCAGTAACAAAGAAGAAAATTATGAAACTTTAGTCTCAGAACTATTAAGGAGCTACAAAGAAATGGGTTGCCGTATGTCACTTAAAATCCCCTTTTTGCACTCTCAGCTTGATAGTTTCCCTACTAACCTAATAGCTGCAAGTGATGAGCAAGGTGAGCATTTTCACCAGGACATTTCTGAGATGGACAGACGTTACCAGGGTCGCTGGGATTCAGCCATGTTCGTAGACCATTGTTGGTTCCTCAAACGAGAGAACATGTCATTACAAAAAACAGTGAAACACTTCTGAGATAATTCAGGTATTGGTTTTCATCATTATCTTGTGTTTATTTATTTTAATAATAATAATTCATAATAATTATTATTATTTTCAATGTTATTTGGCAATAAAATAACTATTATTTTCAATTAATCAAATATGAGTTATTACATTGAATTTCTGTAAGTTTTCATAAAAAATTATGAATACCTAAAAAACGTTACGTTATACTGCATTTTGAGAGGCATTTTTGGAATCAGCAGATCAGATTACATAAAAATTTGCCTATTTTGTTTCGGGTATATGATTTTTTTTTTTTTTTTTTTTTTTTTTTTTTTTTTTTGTTCCCCGTGGAGGCGGCAAAGTAGAACTTTGCAGAAAAGCTCGTTGACACCGCACACTTTTGACACGTGGGAATAAAACAGCGCGAATATTCTCCAATAACAGGTTGCGGCAGAGTAATACATTTACTTGCATTATTTACACTACCATATAAATTAAGAACCGCGTCGGTAGACAGGCATATTGCTAATGATTCTGATTTATGTATTCATATTCAATCTTTAACAAATATGTAATTAAAGTTTCTCTTAAGGTTTATTTCGATTTACACGAAATACGTAGAAATGTAAGCTGCTAAAGTGAATAGTATACTAAAGGTATACAAAATAACCGAGAGAAAAAGGCTAGTGAATATAAGGTATTAGAATTCTTTCGGATGATGTTCCACCTTAAATTTTGAGACTACAGAATGCCTTACAATATAAATCTGATGAATATGTTCAAATGTATTACAGCTCCCTCTTTCCCTCCTTCCCTCCCACCATCCCACCATCTCTCCATCCCTTATTCCTTTCATTCTTTGTATAAATGATACAATTGTAAATGATACAATTTCATCCTAAATGACCTTCATCTAGGCCCAATGTTCTGCTTTAAAGTTCATCATAAAGTTCATTCTTGCGATTTGCTAGCTGTTAATTTGTTCCCGGAAGAGAATCTGGTCCATTCCAAGGCCACTGTGCAGTATGTCTGGTCGAAATTTACTCTACAATGAGGTATCACTGCATCTTTAATTAACTTTGCGGCAAGTATTTATCAGAGTAAAAGGGAACTCTCTGATTTGATACATTTACATACCTTTCTCGACTGACATACAAAAGTATTATATTATTCGTAAAGAGCTTGAACTTCTGTAGACATTTATTTAGGTGGGATGTTATTTGAAATTAAGCAATTATTGTTTACGGTACAAAGATCACAAAATGTTTCTCCAGGGTGTACGACCATGGTAGTTTTTGTCTGCTCACGTTGAAAATTTAAGTGAATGGATGAGACTGACGGTTTCTTAACTGCTGCTCACGTTGTTGGTTAACCCTGATTGCGTACTAGTGCGCTAGTGTTTATATTAGTTACTAGCCCAACCCTGTTGCTAATAGCATTGTCATCTGCGTAGAGGAGTCACAAGCTTGCACATGACTGTTAAACAAAACTCAAGTTTTTAATAATGGATACGTATTCTTACGATATAAAAAGAGATTTATAATGGTTATTCATGAGACTTTCCAAGTAAGTTGATGCTTATTAACGAATGAAAAATTGTAAACCCCAGGCGTTAGCGCCTAGGACTTAAATTTCAAGCATCAAACCTCCATAATCCCACGCGTAATTTTATCCCTTACCTAAGAAAAAGTCGACTTGACTTTTTGATTTGTGAATTATAAAAATATTAAAATGTGTTTTACAAAAATTTAGAAAGCAATGGTGTATACTGGTGTATACTGGTGTATACTGGAGTATACTGGAGGCTTCGAAAAGCAAAGAATATTAATTTTGAAGTTAAAAAGACACGAGAAATAAAGGCTCCATTCGTCGCCGAAGGCTTTTTGCAATAAAATGAAAATGCAGGTATTGCAAATGAGTTTATTTGTGTAAAGAAGGAAGGAGTAGCATCTCCTGTACTTATCAAGAATAATTCAACAGCCACGATCGATTTAACTTGTCGGTTAGTCCATCTTCAGCTTATACAGTGGACTTTTATTTAATTTTAACAATTTTGCCGTTAATGTTAAATTTGAAAGAAAACCAGTATAATACGCTGGCTGTTCAATAGAGAATGCTCATAATTTTTACGGCCATAATTTTTCGCACTAAAGTTCAGTCTTATTATATTCTGTTAGCTTAATGTGAAACAAACACGCCGTAGTAGTTTCATTGTTAGTACTCCTGGTTCCCGCCTGCGAGAACCAGGCACGTTCAGACATGTACAGTATCGCCTACCGCTGCAATGGAGGTTACACGCGAGGAACAATATGCGGTGATGTAATTCTGCTTTCGTCTCAACAAATCTTCAGTTGAGGCTTATACAATTTCACAGGAGGACTATGGAGAATCTGTTCTTCCCTACAGCACAGCTCGAAGGTGGTTTAAAATGTTTAAAGAGGGGAGACAATCAATTTCAAAGGAAGGTGGACCAGGCGCTCCAGTTACTGCTCTTACGGAAGAAGACATCAACACCGCTGCTGCCACTGTGAGAGAGGATCGACGAATTATCCTAAGATCTCTTTCCGAAATACTGAACATTTCATCGGGTGCCACCCACACGTTTGTGACAGAAACATTACACATGAGACATGTTTGTGCGCGATGGGTTCCAAGACTGCTGATTTCCGAAAAAAAAGACATTTGCATGCAGGTCTGCATGCAGTTAACGTTGATGTTAGAGGAAGATTCAGAGTTTCTTTGAAACTTAATCACTCCTGATGAAACTTGGTTACATCATTTTGATCCTGAGAGCAAACAGCAAAGCTCAGTGTGGAAATCTCCTTCAATACCAACCCCCTAAAAAGCAAAAGTGTTTTTTTTTCTGCTGGAAAATTTATGGCCATGTCATTATTTGATATCCATTGAATGGTTTATCAGCATGTTGTACCTGAACACACATCAGAAACGGGACAATACTACAGAGATGTCCTGAAAGCATTGAAAGTCCATATCTGGCACAAAAGACCACATTTCCGTGAAGCAGGATGCTGCAATGCGCGGCCGCATATTGCCAAAGTTGTTGTTGAATATCCTGCAAAAGTCAACGTGAAGTGCATCCCTCACCCTTCCTATAAAACGGATTTAGTCCCATGTGACCTTTTTTCTATTCCCTAACTTGAATAAACGCCTTCGTGGGAGGCATTATCCATCATCAGAAGCAGTGGTGAAGGCTGCGGATGCAATGTTGAAGGATATCTCAAAAATGGTTTCCAGCTTATCTTTGAAGACCGGCAGAAACTCTGGAACAAGTGCACCGCATTCAGGGGAAACTATTTTGAGAAGGACGATCAGAATTTTGAGGATGAGTAAAGGTACGTTGTCCAAAAAATGTGATCATTCTTTATTGAATAGCTCTCGTATAATATATGTCTGTACATTGTATACTTATATTTGTTTCTTGTTTTTCAGATAACTAAAGAAAAATTGAGCATCGGACTAAGCCATCTACGAGGTAATCGATGGTCATAGAGGTGGTAATATAATGTGCTGACGTATATTAGATTAAGCGTTATTGAGGAACAAGATATTTTTGTCCCGGGGAAGCATACAAGCCTCGTAGACTTGACTTAGGCCCATCATAACCTCAATGGTCTCTTATAATTAACAACAAATCCTCTCTTTCATTTTACAACTTGTGATACTTCATAAATAAGAAACTACCATCTACCCACCGTCTATTATTATAAGCCCATCGCCAGTAAGCGACAAAGTCGCGGAATGGCAAAAAGACAAAGGCTGCTTGTCCTCGGAGAAGGATGACTCTTCAACGACAACTCTATGCTGATGTCTGGCAACCACTTAGGGTTAAGTGGTTTACCGGAAAAAATACGAGTCAGTTGTAGAATTTAATGTCATATCGGTACGTTGACCATAGTAGTTCAATGGTTAGAGCGGCTGGACGGAGACCAGAAGATCCGTGGTTCAAATCACGGCTATGTCATTGAATTTTTCAGTCTGACACTACGTTTGCAAAATTATAGAAAATTTAATCCCTACGAAAATGAAATATATACATGTTATTAGTAATGAAAATGTACTAAATATAGCGTTTAAGCAGTATTTCTAAAAGTTTTCAGAACAATGTAACTAAATGTAGTGCGAAGTACATAAATTACATTAAAACATTACTCTTGCTCCAACAAAGTTTCAGTAAATTATGGATTTTGTTGTTTATCGGTTTATCGGTTAAGCTAGGTGTACTGTTTACAGGCGCACACTTGTTTGATACCAAGAAATCACCGCAAATACACTCCTGGAAATGGAAATAAGAACACATTGACGCCGGTGTGTCAGACCCACCATAATTGCTCCGGACACTGCGAGAGGGCTGTACAAGCAATGATCACACGCACGGCACAGCGGACACACCAGCAACCGCGGTGTTGGCCGTCGAATGGTGCTAGCTGCGCAGCGTTTGGGCACCACCACCGCCAGTGTCAGCCACTTTGCCGTGGCAAACGGAGCTCCATCGCAGTCTTTAAGCCTGGTAGCATGCCGCGACACCGTGGACGTGAACCGTATGTGCATTTCACGGACTTTGAGCGGGGGCGTATAGTGGGCATGCGGGAGGCCGGGTGGACGTACCGCCGAATTGCTCAACACGTGGGGCGTGAGGTCTCCACAGTACATCGATGTTGTCGCCAGTGGTCGGCGGAAGGTGCACGTGCCCGTCGACCTGGGACCGGACCGCAGCGACGCACGGATGCACACGACAAGACCATTGGATCCTACGCAGTGCCGTAGGGAACAGCATCGACACTTCCCAGCAAATTAGGGACACTGTTGCTCCTGGGGTATCGGCGAGGACCATTCGCAACCGTCTCCATGAAAAAGGGCTACGGTCCCGCGCACCGTTAGGCCGTCTTCCACTCACGCCCCAACATCGTGCAGCCCGCCTCCAGTAGTGTCGCGACAGGCGTGAATGGAGGGACAAATGGAGGCGTGTCGTCTTCAGCGATGGGGGTCGCTTCTGCCTTGATGCCAATAATGGTCGTATGCGTGTTTGGCGCCGTGCAGGTGAGCGCCACAATCAGGACTGCATACGACGGATGCACACAGGGCCAACACCCGGCATCATGGTGTAAGGAGCGATCTGCTACACTGGCCGTACACCTCTGGTGATCGTTGAGGGGACACTGAATAGTGCACGGTACATCCAAATCGTCATCGAACCCATCGTTCTACCATTCCTAGACCGGCAAGGGAACTTGCTGTTCCAACAGGACAATGCACGTCCGCATGATTCCCGTGCCACCCAACGTGCTCTAGAAGGTGTAAGTCAACTACCCTGGCCAGCAAGATCTCCGGATCTGTCCCCCATTGAGCATGTTTGGGACTGGATGAAACGGCGTCTCACGCGGTCTGCACGTCCAGCACGAACGCTGGTCCAACTGAGGCGCCAGCTGGAAATGGCATGGCAAGCCGTTCCACAGGACTTCATCCAGCATCTCTACGATCGTCTCCATGGGATAATAGCAGCCTGCATTGCTGCGACAGGTGGATATACACGGTACTAGTGCCGACATTGTGCATGCTCTGTTGCCTGTGTCTATGTGCCTATGGCTCTGTCAGAGTGATCATGTGATGTATCTGACCCCAGGAATGTGCCAATAAAGTTTCCCCTTCCTGGGACAATGAATTCACGGTGTTCTAATTTCAATTTCCAGGAGTGTATACGGTTTGAAATCATGTGTCAAAACATTGGCGCTCATGCGTTTGTATGCATTTATACATATGTGAGTAAACAGTAAACAAAAAGGTTAAATTATAAATTTATTATTTAACTTGCACTCCTCTAAGTTAAGCGTTAGTTTTGAAATCCCCTTTACCAGAACTGAAGTTTATATAAAACATATTTCGAAATCTTGACCCTCTCAAATGATACTCTATAACATTTTTCACTATATGATCTTATGCTCAAGCTATATACGACGTATTAATATTTTCAAGGGATTTAATGTTTTTAATTTGAATTTTGACTACAAGTCGCTGTTCTTTATTTCGTTAATTTGTCTTAAATGAAAGAGAACATAATTTAAAAGCCACCACAGAGCCTGGCACTTTCAAAATATTTACTACTGCTTTCGGTTAGAAAATATCCAGTATTTCTTCATTGAAATATGTAAATGTTTAATAAAGGTGTATTTTATTATGAATGGATAGAATATACCTTTAAGGGTGTTTGGTAGGAGAGTAATAGGGAATGGCATGTGAATGTAACACTTTGGATTGCTTGCATGTACAAAGTGCTTTCAGGAGATTTCGTTTGACCTCAAAATGTTTTTCTAGTAATTTCTGATCATTTTTGTTGGAATTTTACGTCCTGCAACGCTAAGTCATATCGTACGATGGGTGAAGTGATGCTCAAATGAGCCCAGGGTCCTTAGAGCTTAGAAAAGCTCTACGTGAGGCAGACATGTAACCACCACGCTACCGAGGCGGGCTGCAGAAATTTATGATTTGCAGTATCTGAATGGCCATCGTATTTGGTAAAGATAGGAAGTAACGTTAACTTAGTATTGTAGTATTAGAATAAATTGTAAAAATTCTATTGAAATGCATGGCAGTAGGTAGAGAAAATCTGGCGAGTTTAACGTAATAGTCAGAGAACAAACGGAAGTCAAACACACATGTTTGTGAAAAGGCCGTGCAGTTTAGTATATAAATCGGAGTTATTTTACACGAATGTCAGCGCTACCTGTACGGCAAACACTGAAGTGGAGGCAAATGGAATTTGTTTCGTTTTGGGAATGCTAGTCATTTAACACACTACACTCTGCAGTGGTCTGTGGAGGACTGGTATTTGTGGCCTCTAAATTAACGTTGCTTCTAATGAACTAACAAACATAGAAAAGCCAAAACAGCTGGTATGTTCGAAAGCCCTCTAAATGCCAGTTGGGACCGATTTTCATTAACACCATTTTCACTAAGTCTGCTCCATTGACAGATTCCGCTATTTATATGGCAGATAACTTGGTGTTTAAAGAGAATTTGCTTGTAGTGTTTTAGAATATACCTATATTTAAGAATATATGTTGTACCATTAATGAGTTAAGCGCAAACAACCTTCCTAGATCTATCTGATCTACCAGCCACTAGCCCAGGACAAAGAAATCAATGAATGAGCGAACTGCAGTAGGCTACAGGTCGAAACCACATAGGACTACAAAGACACGCTGAAGTCCCTACTAGTTCTAGTCTAAGACCCGTATCTGAAGGTGCCTAAAGATGAATATTCGTTGACGAAGCAGCCCTCTGGCTTCCTTTAAGCGAGCATCAGTGCCATATACTACGAAGGCTAGAACTGCGCCTCAGAGATGTGAAGGAAGTAGAATAAAAAAAAATTCAAATACAATCTGCTTTGGTTTAACCCTGGCATCTGGATTCTAAACCAGGGCATCATATCCAATCATATACAATTTTTGTTTACAGTTTTACATTTTACAATTTCCAAATTACAATTTTCCAATTTACAAATTATTATGCATTTGAGAGTTAATTTAACAAATTATTATTTATAAACTATATGAATGAGCAGATATATATATATATATATATATATATATATATATATATATATATATATATATAACCTGTAATTCTTAACTAATAACTTATGAGTCACTGTACCCCAGTGACTAACATATTAATAATAGTAATAATAATCCTATCAGTGGTAATACTGTTACAACTAATTAACAGTTATTGCAACAAAACAGTTCATGATGAATTATTTAAATAACAACAGAATTTTACCACTGTCGCTATTTAAATTGAAAAGAATAAATGTTATTCAAACCTATCCATAACTAAAAATATTAATGTTTCTGGTAAGAGAGAAGAGAACTCTTGCTAATGATCTCTTACAATTGGGAGTTCATTTCCTAATTAATTCACGGTCAATCTTCTTTTATAAATTCACTAAATTATCAACATCTATTTATTGATATTCCTGTTGTTCCTGCATCATCTTGTTCAACACCTTGTATATCTAAATTAGGATCTTCCTCTAATAGCCTGTGTCTGTCAATAATTCTTTGAGATCTTCCAACTATAACTTCCTGTTGAAACAGTCTTAACGTTCTTGCTCCTCTGTCTTGACGATATTCTTTTATTGACTCTTCCGAGATAACACTCATTTTGTTTGAAGTATTTCAAAATCGTCCTTTATTCTATGTTCCATATAGATTTTCCGGAAAGCTGCCTACGATCATCTATTACCTTTTCTTGATATTTTTGGCATTTAATGTGCTCTGGAGTACCTTTCACTTTATAGAAGCTACATATATCTGTTTCTTGCCTCATTATCATTTTAAAATATTTATCAAGGTACCATGGCCTGTTAAATATTGTATTTCTAAAGTAGTGGGCTCAATATTCTTTAAGCTGAGTTTTTGTCGAATGTTTGGATACATCTCGTAAGTCCTTCTTACTTCTAGAGCATTGCTCCATTCTGTCTGCCATTCTGAAATTAAAATTTCTCTAACTTCACGTCTGGAGGGGCACACCTTCCCTATTATTTTTCTAACATTTTCATAATTCTTCTTCCTTAGCCAAAAGTTTGCACCGCGTTGCCTGATGTTAAGGTGCATAGGCCACATAGCCAGGGCGACAAGTATTGCCATAGTAGAAGTGGTACTAACTATTCCCATACATCTTAAAAATGTGAAGGAAGTAGAGTGTAAGAAAATGTAATATATATAATATAGAAAGCCACCGGGAATTCGTCTGTCGACTGGGGAAAACGATGAAGGACCTATGGTCAGATTGGGCGTTCATGATAATGTATGCGTGCCAAACTGGACACCACGGAGCCTCGCGATAACATCACATCCTACATCAAAAACAATATTATTTTGAAATTAATTATCTTGCATTTATTACATCATGTAACAAAATTTTGTTTAAGTTCATTTTGTTGTTGTTTCTAACGCAGTTTTCTGTGGTTTCTCAGGATTGCAGCCAAGTGATGTTTTAAAACAGCCCCGAGAAAGCTTCCAATCTGTAACTTTCTTATACTTAAAGATAGATTTTTTACTTCTACTTTAAGTATGTGTTAAATAACAAACACCCAATGACTATTTTCAATCAAAACTTCCCTTAGTTTAGAATTTCTATTTTTATTTTACATACCTAACGCATAGACTCACCTAATTTCCTTCCCTGAATCAAATCAGTCAACATTTTTTGTTAAAATGCTTTCAATTATCACAATGTTTGCCCGCCTCGATAGCGTAGATGGTAGCATGTCTGCCTCACGTTCAAGAGGTCCCGAGTTCGAATCTCGGTCAGGGTGAGCTACCTGGATAAGGTATTTTCCGGGGCTTTCCCTTATGCTTACAGATGACTGTCCGGTAGCTCTAAGCTCCATGGACCGCGGACATATTAGAGCATTATTTGACCCATTTCATTCACGTCAGATATGCCTTAAGGTTGGAGGACGTAAAATTATAAAAAAGTCAAAAATTTTCTCTGATTAATGTTTTCCTACATTTGTCTGTTCCTCTACATTAACATATCATATGTGAATATCTCGAACTACAACCCTTTGAACTCTCAATTTCTCTACCCCCAGACGCCTCTCTTTCCGTTTTATTACAGACTTCTAAACACTTTTATAATCCTAATTCTATTCCCACCAGCCCTAACAGTCTAGTGATCTTCCTATTCCAATTCGACCCACAGTTCTTGATGGTCAATATCCTCAAATGTATTTTTAATTTCCTTCCATTCTCCCTGTGTTACACTATGTCTACAGAACCATGTATAACCTAATCCCCAACTGTTCATTTACTCTTATCAACCAGACATCCTGATTGGAATGCTTTTCCTGAAAATTGAGGCTACATGTTATCAGACTATCTTCTGATAATTACAGTATCCTCTACCAGTTTTAACTAACTTTTCCATTACCAATCTTTTAATATTAGTTTTTCCCATTTCCAAAAGTACTTCTGCATTAGCTGATTCTGGGGTGCTGCCAAAATTAGTTTACAATTGCTTTTAATATAAGATCCAATTTTATCCATCCACTTCCAACCTACTTCATACAGCTATTACTTCATACAACTCCCTTGAGACCACTAAGTCTGAATACAGCCTTTCAAGCCTCAATAACTTCATCATTGTTGCTATATATAAGCATTTTCTTAGTAAACCCAGTGATGATCTCCCATTAGCTAACGTCCAAACGTTCTGCTGCTCTCAATTCACTTTCTTGCTCAATTTGTTCCCCAAATAGATGTAATCGAGCACCACTTAAATTGTTTTGCCTCCCACAGGCCATTCTTTACAACTGATTCTCAGAGTTAATGGATCTTCAGCTCCTCTTTTAGCCTTATGAAAATGGTAAGGAGGTTAGTGTACGAAGGTTGACCGGTAAGTCCTGGACCTCACACCAAAAAGAATTTAAAAATATGTTTTCTCAACATAATCTCAAAAAAGGTAATACATTTGTCATATCGATGTTCCAGTTTAATTAAACCATCTCAGCAGTGCAATTTATAGTGGTTCTCAATAGCTGTTTATCGCATCAATGTCCTCCTCGTTGCTGTGAAATCATCGTCCCCCAAGGATTTTTTTGAGGCTTGGAACAGATATTAGTCACTAGGTGAAAGATCTGGCGAATAAGATAGATGTTCTAGCAAGTCGAACTTCATTTCGCACATGTTTCCCAATTGTAATGACTGTAAGATGGGCCCGGAGCGTTGTCATGAAGAAACAAGATCTTTTCTTTGCCAAATTAGGTATTTCTCTTTCAAGCTCATCTCTCAAACTTTGCAGTACCCTTGCTCAGTACTCACCAGTGATAATTTTACCCTTTTTCAAGTAATCAGTAAAAATAATTCCCTGTGTATCCCAGAAAAATCTCGCCATAACCTTGTTAGCAGACCAAATTGACTTCGCCTTTTTTGGAGTTGGTTCACCTGGCGCAATCAAATATTTTGACGTGATTTACTTTTTGGACTGTACTGATACATCCAAGTTTCATCCATGGGGATAAGCATTTTCAATAATTCACTACTATTTTTAAGGTAGAGCTCCAAATTCCTAAGACAAACAGTTTTTCTTCGAAACTTTTGATCACGTGGCACCCATCTTGCACAGGGCTTGCGAAAGCACAAAACATTACTTCAAATACAAGGGGCGTCCAGAAAGTAAGTTCTGTTTCAATTTATCTCCACTGCAGCGCTGCGATCACAGTTTCGCACTTGCGTGGTAGACGCTCTGTATCAAGGAGAAGAAACGTGCACCATTGTGAGATCACTGTCAGCCGCGTACGCTTTGTGGTGCTTGTTTACAATGTCGGTGTTGATTGAAAATCCCACCGCTTGTGAAATCAGATATGTAGTTCGTTTTCTCATTCCTAAGAAAGTGAGACCAATTGAAATTTATCGGCAACTTTGCGATGTTAAAAGGTGTTGTGTTACTTCACGACAACGCACGACCACACACTGCAAATGCTACGAAAAACGTCCTGCAGGGATTTGGCTGGGACGTGTTTGACCATTCCCCGTACAGCCCTGACCTCGCTCCCAGCAACTTTCATCTGTTTTTGCATCTCAAATCTTTCCTTGGCGGTCAACACTTCAACAATGACGAAGAGCAGAAAGAAAATGTTTCCAACTGGTTGAAGACACAGGCGGCAAACTTATATGAAGAAGGTATACAAAAATTTGTGCCTCGCTATGACAAATGCCTGCAATATTTTGGCAGTTATGTGGAAAAGTAGTTTAAGAGTTGTAGAATTTTGTGCAATAAGTAATTTTTCTATATCTGTACACAATTTAATTTTATTACCAAATATATCTTACTTTCTGGACGTAGCTCGTATTACGCCTAGTGGATTACCGGAAAAAATAAGAGTTAGTTGGAGAATTTAATGTAATATTGCCACGTTGGCCATAGTAGCTCAATGATTTAGAGCGGCTGGACGGAGACCAGTGGATCCATGGTTCAAATCCAGGACATGACATGGAATATTTTCAGTCTGACTCTACTCATTCATACTTTAAGGATATTCTAATATGTTTACAGTTTCTGCTATCTCAAACAACTTTAACCTTCAGACTTCCAGTACTATATGATGAATTTTTTCAATGATCTCTATAGTTAAGGCTTTCCATAGAGTGTCTAGAGCGAGGCGCAATACTACTGCTCGTACCTCCCATTTTAATCTCTGCAAACCACCTTTAAATTATTGTATATGAAGGGGCAGAGTCTTTAGATGTAATATCCATTTCTTCCTTGCTTTCTTAAGACGTTAAGCTTTTCAAATGGACGTATTTAATCACTGCTCGTTTTCTCAAATCCTTCATTTTCGTGAAACCTCCACACTTGTCTCGTTTAAAAATGCTTTCATTCAAAAACTAAACAAGCTATATACATGTAACTATGGATTCAAGCTAGTTCAGAGTTTTACTATATGATGTTATCCGTTACACTGGCCCAGAGGTGTGTAGTGTTTAACGCCCGCTTTTACTACATACAGCGCCGCAGACGTGACACTGATGATACATGAGATGAACATGGAGCACCGGTGGAATCAGATGGCGGGGGAAACCGGAAGTCCCGGAGAAAACCCGCCCCAGCGCCGTGTTGTCCACAACAAATCTCACTTTGCGGTCACCTGGGATCGAACCCGGGCCGCCTTGGTGAGAGCGAAGCGATCTAACCACTGAGCCACGGCGCGGCCCCTGTGCAGAGGTGTCATCTCTATGTAAGACCCGGGACTTATCAGCCTCCTCGTAAGAAGTCCCAGTTGATCTGTCTTGTATGTTAAACAATATTGAACAAAGAAGCTATATATGATATACACTTCTATACTCTGCACATAATATCTTAATTCTTGCCGGCCTACAGCTTAAAGAACAGTAAGCAGTTTAATGATTTGATTAGCTACTTTCGTAGTACCACCACGCTAACGTTTTCATTTTAGTTACGACCATAGAGTTCAAGTAGAATTTTGATAACACCAAACACCTCGTTGTGGTATGAAGTCGCACGTGCTTCGCTGCACTGTCTCCCCTCGCAGCCTCAAGTCTCGGAAAATTGTTGTCTAGCGCGCCTCCGCACCCCGAAGGAGAAAAACCCGCGATGTTTGTGTTATCGAGCCACAGGTCACTTGAGACAACTATCTCCTCCAGGATGCAGCGGAGAAATGTCTGCAGTAGGTGTGTCCTCCAGTGTTTAGGTACGGCGGTAGTAAAACTGTAAGGGAAAGAACAATACTTTTCGTGAAACTGATGAATTGGTCGTACGCTATAAACTCCCTCCAATTCTTTACCTTATTACATTCTAATAAACAATGGAACACCCCCTCTTGCTCCCTGCACAAACACACTCTTTAATATCTTCCCTAAATTCTTTTAAAAATAGTGCTCAATCACATCCAAGCTAGTCCTTCCCTCCCAAATTTGCTACAGATATAGACGTATTTTTCTCTCTCACCTTGAGTCATCTACGCCATCCAAACCAAGTGACTTTGGCAACAAAAGTATTTTTTGCAGCAACATATCATTAAAACCTACGTGTTCTAAGAACATTAAACGAAAATCACTGCCACAGAAACTTCAATTAAGTTATACATAACATTAGGAGTCACTTTCTAATGACATGGGAGTAAAATATGACCACCAACAAACACTAAATTACAATGAAAATCCGATTTATGGGAGAAGGTAAGCGCGTATTATTAGGTCATAAAAGAAATAATATAGAGGTAGAAGTTAACTGTAGCGTCTCCTAAACAATAGAAATTGTAGAGGACACCGAAAGGTCGCGTTTCAAGGATGCAAATGACAGATATCTTGAAGAGAACAAAACGAGAAATTTAATTCTGTGCAGTATTTGCGTGCATTAGCTGTATTACGGTTAAGCGGTGTAACATATGTAGCTGGCGAGATACATTGAGTGCATGTCAGACGGCAGTAATGGCCACTTACTTTCAACTATGGAAATTATAGCAACGGAATCGCATTTCTTTCGATGGTGTCGCCTAACCTTTCACCTTTATCGCCTCATCTGGTCACTTCACGACCCTTGTTTTTCATTCTGCGACCCCGTTTGTCAGCTCGCCTGCTATTATCCTCTTCTTTGTGTTAGAAGTCAACGCAACTTCTAATGTTTTCTCTTCTAAAGAAAAAGAAACTAGAACGCATTTAATTTACTGTTTAAAATTCCTAGATAAAGTCTATTCGGAAAATTAATTAATTACTGTGAAAGCTTGACATTCAGCATGCAACGTCTAAGGGAACATTTCTAATGTAGAGTCAACATGAAAAATGCAATACCATGGCCGGGATTTGAAACACGAATCCCCTGGTTTCTGTTCAGTCGCTCTTACCCATTGAGCTACCATTGCCAACGTGCCGTCATGATATTAAATTCTCCATTTGACTCATATTCCCCTAGTAAACCACCAAGCATTCGAGACACACCGTTTGTGGCGACTTACTATTGTAAGTACTAGAGTCCACAGGTTTCATCATTTAACTCTTATTATTTTAGATAATTGATGAAAATTAATCATTTCTTCACACTAGTCGTATATAGGCCATAGTAGCTCAATGGGTTAAGAGCGACTGGACGGAAGCCAGGAGATCCGTGTTTCAAATCCCGTCTATGGCATTGAATTTATCATGACTATCTATCTAAAACCTTAGCCTATATAAGGCTAGTGTGAAGAAATGATTAATTTGCATAATTAACTAAACTTTCTAGTGCATTTATCACAATATCTCCATATTGACTGATGACCCTGTTGTAAAATGTGTTGCGCCTTTTCTAAAGTGACGTACTTTATGTATAATATATTTTGGTATGATTTTTATGTAGTATTATGAACTGTACAAAATACGCACTTAATTCTTTTAATAACTTGCAGCGAAAACAAATCAAGCATATGAGATTTACAAGGAGAAAAGAAAAGAAAAGAAAAGAAGCTAAAACAATGACAAGACAAGCGCCAGAAGAATCATGGAATAAATTTATAAGTGAGGTACAGCATGACATACATGGGAGATAAACAAGTTATAACGTAAATAAGCATTTAAATAAAAATGAAAAAGATGTAGCAATGTTAAATATAATATCTTAAGATACATGGATAGAGCAGTACACTAACCTGTATTTTAGTAATGCAGAAAATAATTTACAATAAAGCATCTCAAAGGAAGAAGCAAAACAACAAGAAGTAGATCCAATAACCCTTGCAGAATTAGACGATGTATTGAACACTATTAAAAATCAAAAGCTACCAGGGTAGATCGAAGGAATGGAAAACATATATAATACAGTGGAATATGTGCAAATTAATAATACTACATTTAATTAATAATTGTTGGCAAAAACGCAAAATACCTGAATTACGGTCAATAGCTCTAATTAAAAATATATTCAAAAAAGGAGATCGCAAAAACTGTGAAGATTATAGAGGGATAAGTTTAATGAACACAAGTTACAAAATATATACTAAAATAATAAATAATAGACTAAAAACTATTACAGAATGCCTTATATGAGAAGAGCAGAGTGGATTTTGCAAAGACCGATCCTGTACACATAACGTATTTGTCCTTAATCAAATAATTGAACAACGAAAGGAAAAGAATTTGGAAACACATATCGCATTCGTTGACCTGGAAAAGGCTTCTGATAGAATAATAGATCAGAACTGTGGCAAATATTTGAGAGTAATGGTTACCCACCAGAGCGTGCAGAATGACCTGTAGGTGGAGCATAATGCAGATACACATATAGCATCGCAGTATCAGTAGGGAGTTCCGACATTCGGTGACACTATATATATATATATATATATATATATATATATATATATATATAAAGTCATATTGGTAAGCGCTTTTTAAAATTAAATTGCACAATAATTAGAAAAGAAAGACCTGTGAACGTAAAGCATTACATTTATTAATATGTTACTAAAGGTTCCCGGTATTTAAAACCTAGAATCAAAATAACTAAATATATGCATCAAAAGTCTTTCTGTAAACTAAACCGCATATGTGCTAAAATATTCAATCCTAAGAATTAGTTTCAGAGAAAATTGGACACGTTCTTTGGAACTTCCACATCCTAGAAAACTGAGGGAAACGAGTACGCCAAAAAGTTAAAAGTAAAATAACTTTTGATTTTATTTTGAGGGTACTGGGTAGTTGTGGGGCAGTTCATGACTCCTATTTTAATGACGACTTTGATTTTCAGTTTCTCGGTAAGTAATTAATATAAAGAAGTGAAACTGAATACAAATATCCTTTGAGAACATAATCCATATAAAGCGACCTTTGTATGCTGAAAGACATGCTATAAACTTGCCCATAAACAAAATTAAATATTTCAAAATGGCAGCGTTATGGGAGTATTCAGGTACACTTCTCTAAATCCGTCAATTATCACTTACTGTATCTTTTACGATGGCTGTTCAATAAAGAAAGATCACAACGTTTTTCGACAACGTACCTATACTCATTCTCATAACTTTGATAGTCGTTCTCAAAATAGTCTCCTCTGAATGTGAATGCATTTGTCCCAGCGTTTCTGTCAGTCTTCAAAGACATGGTGGACAACAATTTTTGAGAGATCCTTCAAAATCGCCTCCGCAGCCTTCACCACTGCTTCTGATGATGGATAATGCCTCCCACGAAGACGTTTCTTCAAGTTTGAGTACAGAAAAGAGTCACATGGGATAAATCTTGGAGGATGACGGATGCACTTCACGTTGATTTTTGCAAGATATTCAGCAACATTGGCAATATGCAGCCGCACATTATCGTGATGCAACATCCATCTGCTTCACGGAAATGTGGTCTTTTCACCAGATATGGACCTGCAATTTTTTCTGGAAATCCCTATATTATTGTCCAGTTAATGATGTCTGTGCAGGTACAACATACTGATAAACCGTTCCATGAATGTCAAAGAATGAGATGACTATAACTTTCCCAGCAGAAGCAACCACTTTGCTTTTTTAGGATTGGTGATTAAGGAGATTTTCACACTGAGCTTTGCTGTTTGCTCTTAGGATCAAGATGATGAAGCCAACTTACATCAGCAGTGATTACGTTTGAAAGAAACTCCGGATGTTCTTGTAATATCAATCTTATCTGCATGTTACCTCCATTGCAGCGGTAGGCGATACTGGACATGGCTGAATTTGCCTGGTTCTCACAGGTGGGAACCAGGAGTACCAACAACGAAAATACTACGGCGTTGTTTGTTTCACATTAAGCTAACAGAATATATTAAAATTGAATTTTAGTGCGAAAAATTATGACCGTAAAAACTTGTGATCATTCTTTATTGAACAGCCTTTGACTCACAATTACCACTAGAAAGTTGATTCTAGTGACTTTACTAGTTGCAGAGAAATTTGTACCTAAAGTATGAAAAATACAAGTTAGGGTAAACTGCATATAAAGATAAAGGGGGTACGTTGCAGCAGTAAGTCAAAAAGTCGAACATTCAAATTAAAACTCACGATCATCTGAAAACTGCAGTACACAACAAAACAACACCGAACATATGGAAGTCGTTACTCAGCCTCTATATGACACAAATAGATAGTTTTTACGCCAATACAGCCGAATAAAAATTCCCCAGAATGAATGCGGATTAGGCAGTGAAACGAACAAACGACGCGTGCCTCACGCTGTCGGAGATTGCAGGTATAGGTCACACGCCGTGCCGCGTGCAGTAACTGTTTGTCAACGTACCGACATACTCCGCAGTAGCTTGCTACTATTAAGAATTTCTTTGGCTTATGAAACCGCAATAAAAAAGCTAATGCTTAATTATTGATTATGAGTGTTTAACGTGTTCCAAAATTCCGTTATAGCAGTCCATGATTGCAAATAAGTTGGTGGACATGTGCAACTTATACCTTTTAGAGAGAATTTAATGTTAGTAAGGTGAGGATGGAAGCATTAATTGATAAACAGAATAGAAAACATCAAAGAGTTGTACATAAATTAACCAAAACTAAATGGCTTATTCAAATAGACGAGCATTTTATTTCACGTGTTTGATAATATTAAATAAATCATTTGTAACTGCAAAGGAAGCTGTTGATATTTAAGTAATTGGCTGAAGTAGTGTACAATTAAAACCATAAAAAATGCTCTGAAGTTAAGCAAATAAGTACTATCATTGATGTAACTATTTTTACAATTCATATTTTAATGAACTAAACTTAATGGTGCGTTCGTTGAACTCCCTTCAGCTCTTTCATCCATCAAAACCATATATGTCATTTTGCCGTTCGTATAGCGCTCCATATTGCCTTGGATTTGCTATCTAAATACAAGCAAAATCCTCCCTGTTAGGACGGAATGTTAGTTTTACATTGAAGAGCAACCTTACAACTGTCCGAGTTATTAATAGACCTTTTCACAAGTATCTATTCTTTTCCCCATTACCTGAAAGCGATGCTAGGGCCACTGATAAAGAACAAGGAGTATGGGGTTCGCACACCATTAGTTCCTGCACTGCCTAATCACAAAATCACGTAATATTTAATGCTCCATAAAATTATACCT